>WNHD01001737.1:0-19283 GCA_011057455.1 Ganaspis sp. Gsp50 | reverse complement strand
CTCGCAAAAGAAAAGTAATACTTTTTAATCCTGATTAGTCCTTTTTAGTACTTTTAAATCCTTAGCATTCCAGGTCTTATTAGATCTTAAATTTCGACTAGGGATAGTAATCAATTACATTTAGTAAATTTAAGCAACTTGTAATCTTTCTTTTCAACCATTTACGTGGTTATAAGCACCAATTAGTTTTTTTGGTGTGTTAACAGTGAATTACATTGCAGTCAATTCAATTGTTAATAGTCAATATAAATCTTAATTTGATTGCCAATAGTCACACTGTATGCTCTCTAAATTTGAATCAGCGATAAGCCACTTTTTCAAATCAGCGCATATACGCTGAGAATCAGCGGATTTTTAGGTTATGTTTCACTGAAGCATCAGCGTATATACGCTGATTTAAATAAGTGGCTCACTTATCGCTGAGAATCAGCGGAATTCCGCTGATTCAGATTTAGAGAGAAAATAATAAACATATCGTTATGTTTGGTATACATTTATAAAATATCATCAGAATGGTCTGCCTTGTGTGAATTTATTAATAATTTTGTTTTTAAAGTTATTTTATAATAAATTTAGTGTTACGTAATAACGTAATTACGTACTTAGTTGATTTTTTAAAATTTTATAAAAGAATTTTTCGACAAAATTATTAATAAATTTATACCAGACAGACCATTCTGATGATATTTTATGAATATATATATTCCAATTTTCATAACGATATGTTTATTATTTTAAGAGTAAAACGGCGGAAAAAATTTGCTTTATGGGTCACGTGACCACCTACGTCATTTTTCATCACATGCCTTTAATACTTTAAACTATTTTGAAGTATCTTTAAATATTTTGAAGTATTTTTAAATATTTTGAAGTATTTTTAAATATTTTGAAGTATTTTTAAATATTTTGAAGTATCTTTAAATATTTTGAAGTATTTTTAAATATTTTAAAGTATCTTTGAATACTTTGAAGTCTTTCAAAGTAATAAACAGGATTTTGAAGTATTTTAAAGTAATTTTAAGTATATTTAAATATTTTGAATTAGTATTGGGAAGTATTTGTAAATATTTTAAAGTATTTTAAAGTAGTTTGAAGTATTTCGGAATATTTTAAAGAATTTCAAGTGATTTTAAAATAGTCTGAATAATTTTTGAAAAATTAAAAAAAATTTATTCAAAATTAGGGGAGAAATACTTGATTTTAGGTGTTTTAGGGTATTAGGTAAATAAGGGGAGAGAGGAAAAAATGGGATTAGGTAAAAAAAAGGGGATTAAGTAAAACAGGAGATTAAGTAAAAAAGGGGACGAAGTGTGATTCCTGTATAAATGAAATATAAAAATTTATAATAAATAATTTTATCATTCCTATCTGTAGTATACATTTTAGCAATTCTCCTGGTTTAAATTTCTCGTTATGTAAATATTTGCGATAAATTGTAAAAATAAATTTCTAAATAAATTTTCACGGAGAAATTCTTTTTCATTACCTACAGTAGAGAAAAGATCCTGATAAGTAGATATATATCTATAATGAAAGATAGTGTAGTCAATTATAATCAAATTATTGTCTTGAACTGAAGTGGAAGAATTGTGATGCCCGATAAATATTGCTTAAAATTGAATGTTGTGTGTTGAAAAAAATCATTTGCAGTGTGGAAGTGTAATTATAATTTACTGGGAGGCAAAATCGCCGGTCTGGACGACAGGTGTAGCACGTATAGAGGTGGAGTATAGAAGTATGTTTACATGGCTCACATTATATACCTCCCCTCCAATACATTCACTTAAAAAATATATATGAGCACCCACACGTTTATTCAGGTATATTGGTCTTGAATGCCTACATATTGGAGTTTGGATAAAATCATGAACATAACACAGCCGCGCCGCCATCAATGTAAAGGCATCAAATATGCAGGTAAAGAAGCGTTCCTACCGTTAGGTTCTGCCTGCTCGTTTCTGTTTTCTGTGTCGTGTCATGTTCACTGTGACCTATTAAAGTGAATACATTTTAAACTATGTGCGTATTGATAAAACGTCATTAGCAGTTATGAAACACTTTGATTTTTAACAATTCAGGTAAGATATCCTATATCCTCTTTACTTCAAAAACAATCTAACTTGCAATTTTTCCATACCAAATTGTACCATTTATTTGCATTGAAAACACTCGAGGTTTTTAATTTCTATTAATTATTAATCAATAATTAACAGTGAATTGGAATTTTAATGTTTTTTGAAATTTTACATCATTTTTTGACAATTTGTCCGATTTTTTTATCAATTTTGTACCATTTTTGTCCTGATTTTTAAACTTTAGTTGTAAACAATCGGGCACTCCCTGTTCATTTCTTAACCTGGAAGTAAAATTAAAATGATGATTAATAAGAGAATTTGTCATTTCTTTTTAGTTTGGAGATTGAAAATTGAATCATTATGCTACAACATTGGCCATTTATTATATAATTGTCTTGTAGTTTAAATTTATTCAGTAAAAAAGTTGCCATGAAAATCATAACATATGCAACTCAAGTATAGTTATATGATACTTGTGCGTGTGGAAAAATTGCTGTAGTCTGCGGAATTATAAGATTATTGAACGAAACAAAAAACTATAATAAACGAAATAATGTTGGTTCAATTGTTGCGTAAAGACAATATTTTTTATACTTGCATTTATTCTTAAACATTTCAAATAGCTAGGAAACAAGATTATTGAAGTTTTTATAATTTCAAAATATTTTTAAATAAATCAGTGCTTATAGAACTTCAAACTATTGCTTACAAATCTAAATCAATGCTTACAAACTTAAATTATCTTCAATTAACAATTGAATTTTTGAAATAGTTTTGTAACACAAATTTATAATTATCAATTTACAATGAATTTTTAAAATATTTTGTGATAAAGGCTTGTAATTATCAATTAAAAATTGAATTGCTAAAATATTTTGTGATACAAATTTTGTAATAAATACACTCTCATTTTTGATGAGAATGTAATAATCAATTAACACTTATCAATTAACAATTGAATTGATAAAATAGTTTGCAATAAAAATTTGCAATTATCAATCAACAATTGAATTGTTATAATATTTTTTTATAAAAATTTGTAATTTATAAACTCTTTGATTAAACGAAGCTGAAGACGATTTACAAAAAAATTACACCTTATCATCAAAGAAATGGTACCAACCATTTATCTTCTTGGTAAAGGTGTTACAAAGATACAGTTGTCAGCGGCTATCACAAGAATCTGACAATTTCATTTTTGACAATTTCTTTCCGGAAAGACTTTTAAAAAAATTTTTAAATTTTAAACTGTCACGCACAATTGTTTTTAAATATTGTTTCTTAAATAGTGTGACATGTAGTATGAACAAATAGTAATGAGCAAATGTGACGCACTCCAAAGAAAGGGACCTTAGAAGCAAAAACTTATAGATTATGTTTGATGATAGTTTTTACTTGATTAAAGCTTCATTTTTCATTATTTTCAATCGAAAACACTTTTTCTTGATAGCATGTACGCAAAAGATTCATAAAAAGCTCCTTTTGTTTGCAAATAATTAAAGAGGGAGCTTTAATCAAGTAAAAAATATCATCGAACATAACCTATAATCAAAAGCTTCTAAGGTCTCTTTCTTCTGAGCGCGTCACAAGTAGTAATGGACATGTAGTAATTGACATTTAGGACCAATTGAAACGGAAAGGAACCGATTGAAACAAATTCTAAAACGCAAATTTTGAGAATGCGGATTAAAGAATAACTTTGTGAAACAGAAGAGGCGAAAAATCGAAATAAATTAAAATTTTTTAATTTTTACGAATTTTATTCATATCTAGTTCGTTTGTATGCAGTGGGTGGAATAGAAAATAAATTAATGAATTCCTTTTAATTCCAATTTGCCAATTAACGCAGAAAAAATTTTCTTGAAAGAAACAATTGCTGTTTCTATTTATAAATGAACATGTAGTAACGGACATTTGGTAACGGACATTTGGTAACGGACATTTGGTAACGGACATTTGGTAATGGACATTTGGTAACTGACATTCAGTAACGAACATGTATTAAACAAGTTCAACTAATTTTACTATTATATCCTTTTTAGTTAACAAATATGAGTTCTTCTATACCGAAGGATGATTCAAAGAATGTCGAAATTCCTGAGCCTGAAGCGAAGGCGAAAAAAGAGTGGGTCCAATTTGAAGATGAAACGGAAAATGCTTCAGCACAAGAATCATCTGAATCTGTTAAGCCACAGGAGGTCACAGAAAACGTGAATGCAATTTCTACTGTGGTCAAAGAAACGAAAAAGAATCAAAGAAAAAGTGATGATTATAGTGGGGCTGTGATACCTACAGAATCCGTCCAAATAAATTTAGACAGATCAGGATTAAACCATTCTATAAATATGGAAGACTCAAATATGTCCTTCAGTGCAAAAACTAATTCACTTAAAACAATCGACTTAAGAGACACAACCAATGGAAGAAACATTCCTACAAATGCATTAAACAATTCCACTGGTTACATTAGACAAGGATTTGTTAATGGCGATACAATTGTCACTTTATTGCCGGTAAACACCAGGTGGCCTTGGATCACACCAGCGAGGTTTAGACCTGAATTGGTGCCAGAAGAATTAATGGCTCAAGGACTTACGGTAAGGATATTTTTGTATCTTTACCGTAAGCACGACTGCGCATGTCTTTTGAAACGTTTTTTATTGGTGGGAGCTTTTTGGACAAAATCGATGATTGGAAGCAAAGAGCTTCCACCAATTAAAAGTATTTTGAATGGCGTGCTTCCAATCAAAAATTTTGTCCAAAAAGTTTCCACCAATGAAAAGTGTTTCAAAAGGCATGCGCAGTTGTGCATACGAACGGTTTCTACTGAGTGAAAAATAAAATTTACTTTTGCAGCTCACAGTTGAAGATTACGTACACATAATGGAATTGTTAGTGAACGATGTAAGATTTAACATGTATAATATTTGCTACAAGCGTGTTCTTGTTTTATGGATTTTTACTGGCTTCATCATTCTGTTGGGACTTTTATTTTCTGGAGTAACAGGGCTTACTTTGTTTGGCCTTGGTGTTATGTGGCTGGTTTTGAATGCTGCTGCAATATTCCTGTGCATGTTTATTAAAATAAAACTCAATCAGAATTTAGAAAGATGTATGGCACAAGTCAATAAACACCTGCTGCGTCATAAAATTTTGCTTGGATTAGACGACAGAGGAAAGATTTCTTGTCATAAAGTCAACTTGTGTTTCTTGTATTTCGACAGCGCTGATTGCATTGTGAGTATTTTTAACAATTTACATTTTATCATTCAAAATCACTGATCTCCTTTGAGATTTAAAATCCTTTGCTGACTCAATCCTGCTTTCTGTGCGCCGTTTATCCGTTGCTTAAAAAATTTGATAGGATTTGATAGAAAAAATATCTATCCAATTTAATCCGTTTTTTGAAACCGTCAATTTGGGTATGTTGTATAAGATTCTATCAAGTAATTTGGGTAGAAAGTATGTCAAATTGAATACACATGTAGCATAGGACTTGATGTAGCAGAAAATGTTTATACAATGAGAAAAAAATTCGTCGATTCTCTGCGTGTGCGTATACTGATTTGAAATAGCAGCTGTCTTAATGTAAGTCATGGTGATGCAGAAAGCTTATTTTAAAGCGCATGTGCACCAATGTTAAAAAGAAGAAGAAGAGGTTCTCTTATCGTTAATTCAGATTTAGTTATTACACAAGAAGATTATAAGACCAGAGACCGTCCGTATGAAAAACTGCGCATGCCTCTTGAAGCGTTTTTCATTGGTGGAATCTCTTTGGACAAAAATGATAATCTTGTCCAAAGAGCTTCCACCAATGAAAAATGTTTCGAAAAGCATGCGCAGTTTTGCATACGATCTCTGGCATCTCCGATTACAATAATAAATACAATTCTCTGCATTATTTTAATAAACTTTCCTTTTTCAGAACAAATTGCAAGAAGTTATCGAATTAGAAGAAAGGGAGGGTAGAAATATCGGAGAAGATGAAAATTCAAAAATACGACGAGCAAAAGACATGCAACAACGAATGGATATAGATGACAGTGATATTGTAATTCAAGGCAGCACAACAACAAGACTATCTCGTAAACAAGTTAGTAAAGATTGATTCATTTTTTAAATTTAATTTATACTTTGATTTATTCATATTTTTATTATTATTTGTATTTTTATTTATTCATATTTTTATTATTATTTGTACTTTTATTTATTCATATTTTTATTATTATTTGTACTTTTAATTACTCATATTTTTATTATTATTTGTACTTTTATTTACTCATGTTTTTATTTATTTTATCTTAATTTACTATCATGAAAATAAAAAATGTAACAAAAATACGCAAAAAGAAATACAAAAATGTTTGTTTCGCAAAAAAAGGGTAAAAGTGAACGTGTTTTTTGCCGCTATGCACAACGATGGGCCAAGGATTATTTGCGACGACGTTTGGACTGGACAGTGGATGAAGATGGAGGAAATCCTTCTTCTCCAAGGCACTTGTCTTCTGCATTATGTCCTTGCCAATACATAGAAGAATGGTTGCGGAACAAATCACGCATACAAGGAAGAGATTTTTGTCCTACATGGAGCAATTTCCTCAGGGATAGAGGAATTTGAAATAATCAAATTGTGCAAAGTATTAGGGTAAGATATTAGGGTTTGTTTGTTTAAAAAAAATATGTTTTATACAGCTGCACCGGAACGCCGATTCTGTACTGACCGATTCAGTACAGGAGCTTTATGGAGAGGGGGGAAATGGGGAGCAGGGAGTACAATAGATCGAAAATCGATGCGCGCAGTCGCAGTGACGTGCTAACTTAACAGCGACATACTCTTACTGCCGCACAGTGGTCTGAATCTACAATTTATATTCAAAAATGTTTAGAGCCACTAATTTTTAACCAAATAAAAAGTCAATTTTTTTAAATAAAAGCTTAATAAATTCTTAACAACCCTATTGTTGTCCATTTTCAAAAATAAATGTTATATAATTGTTATTAATCTTTAACAATAATAAAAAAACGAAATCACTTTTTTTTATTTATTAATAACAATTGTACAACATTAATTTTTAGAAATCGGCAACAACAGAGTTGTTGAAAATTTAAGAAGCTTTTATTAGCTTTTATTTTTATTTTTTAATAAAAAAAGATCTTTTAATTCAGTTAAAAATTAGAGGCTCTAGATATTTCTTAATAGACTGAATTGTACACTGTGCGGCTGCGCTCGATTATTCTCGCCATTCTTTATTTGCCCTACGAGCCTAAAAAAGTTATTTAACTCTGAAACCTCTGTAAACTTTACACTCTCGTTAGATTTAATGCGAAGCATAAAAGCAAAGTTTATACAGGTCTGCAATACATTTTTGCACTTCTTTTAAGAACTTTACGTTTATTTTTAGTTAATAGTCGATTTTTATGATTACAGATCTGACTTATGTACTTAAAAGAAACTACCGTCCAAGGAAACTGTACTGACCACAATTTAAAAAATAAAATGTACGAATATAGGTTTGTAGTAAGTATTTTTGCAGAAGCAGAGCTTTAAAGTATTTTTTTATCTTTCATCACAAACCGTATGAATACCAGCCAATACTTATAGTATGTATAAATCGCTAAGTAGGATTCTAGATTAACAGTATGTTTCAAAAGTTATAACTTATTGAAAAGGTGAGAATGTTAAGAAACAGAGTAAATTTTATAGAGGTCGTTCAAGTATTACGTAAGCACTAAAAGAAAGGTTTGTTTGCCCACACATGAGAGAAGAATCTTACATAAAATTATTTTTATCATTATAAATTTTCTCCTGAAGTTTTCACATGAAATTTTAGCACGGAATTTCAACGTGAAATTTTAACATGGAATTTTCTTATAAAAGTTTAACATGAAATTTTCACAAAAATACTATATTTCAAAAAAATATTTTTATATGGATGTGTTTTGTATAAAAAGGAAAAAATTGAGACGAATAACCGAGAGATAAAGGGGTTACAGAAATCCTACAAGAGCTTATTTTGGGTATGAAGGGTTAAAAAACTATTAAAAGTAGCTTATGTAATATTTTAATGGTCCCATAGCATAAAAGAGCGATTATTGAGAAATTGTACTGTTGCTTGCTCGACGAAAACTGCATTTATTTTTTGTCTTTTAAAAAAGAAAAGTTTGTTATTTTTGTTGTATACAATAATCTGTTACATCCAAGTTTCAATTTAATAATATATAATAATAATGGCATTATTGATAAAAATATTTGGATTAATATATAATAAAAGCATTATTGATAATAATATTTGGAATAATATATAATAAAAGCATTATTGATAAATAATATTTGGTAAACCCTATTCGAAATGTTTAAATTAAAACTTTGACATATTTTCAATACTGTTATTGTTATTATTGTATTATACGAATTCTTTTATAGTAAATGAATTATTCTATATTATTGAATTATAACATTAAAATTATAATTAGAAAATGATAATCATTATATTATCTATACAAAATATGGTGAATGATTTTACACCGGAACGCCGATTCTACCTATACAGGAGCTTTACGGAGAGGGAGCAAACATGTTACGGAACAAACATGTTATGTTTGTTTCTGCGCATCGTTCGCGTTAAGATTATTTTTGCATTGTAGAAAGACCTTAAAGGAAAAGCGCAACATATATACCGCGTCAAAACCATGCCTAAAAACTTAACACGGCCTTGATTGTTGACATGACTTGTTTTGAGGTTAAAACCAATTCTTTACAGACCAACAAAGCATAATCGGCGTTCCGGTGTATTAAAACACATATGGGATCAATTTTTAAATTCCACGCCTAGTAAGGATGTAAAAAAATTGTTTTTCTAATAGAATGCAAACAGCAAGCAGTGCTGTATGAAAAGGTCTGATTCTATGAGTGTTTAAATTTTATTCATTCCAAATAGTCAACTTTTACATACACATACAAGAAGGATAATTAACTACGAAGTCCCGTCTATTAATTTTCCATCTTGTGTGTCTCCGTCTGGATATTTTACCTTTTTTATCCATTGTAATAAAAACTTTCTCTATTTTTGTGAACATATCCTATACCGATAGATCTATCTAATGCTTGGATTTAAAAGCTCTATCTATTTACATAAGTAATTAAAATTTAGAAATAGATGTTGCGTAATTAAAAAACTGATTCAAAGTGCCTACTAAAAGGAAGAAAAAAGCTTTATCCATTTGCATAATCTTTTATCTTGAAAGAAGAAATTGGATTCTACTAATAAATTGAAAAATTACATTTGTATGTTTATCATAACAGTTTTTTTACCTATGAAATAATTATCTTTTTTATCAACAGAAATGCAATGTCTACTTAAAACAATTTCGTCGTTACGGTTACGTTTACGTTTGAAAATATATGTTAAACTTAAGTTTCGTATGTTAAAACTTTTCATATGTTAAACATTATGAAATTTTTTAGTTTCCTTTTTTTTTTGTCAATAATTAGCAATTAAATTTCTTGTTTCTGTTAATATCGTCATTTTTGTTTACATGAAATTTTGATTTAAATAAACTTTTAAAGAAAAATGTATTTTTTTATGGTTATGCTCGTAAAAAGTTAATTTCTATTAGATTTTTTATGCTGCAAGTAAATGAGTGAAATAAGAATGTAGAATAGAATGTAAAAAACACCTATTCACTAATACAAACAAAATTATATATTCTTCTTTTCTTTCTCGATGAAGAAGGTATTAAATCATATTAAAATATTTCGTCCTGCATTTATGTGTCTATTCCAGAATATATTGCACTTTTTGCAAAAAGCTGTCCTGACCCTTTTTCTGGAAATCTTCAATATTTAGGACTTGATTTGACAAAAAAATGAAATAAATTAAAAACCCCATATTTTCAGGATGGAGATTTTCAATTTTCAAGTTCGTCGAAAACAGTGTAAAATTTTTATTTCATAAGTAGGATATTTTTTTTATTTGAAAGGGTACTATTTCTTGAACAATTTGCGATATTATAAACTTAAATCGGATAAATAGAACAGAAGTTAGAAATGTTTTAAAAAAATGGTACCAAAAAATTCGAAGTCTTATATCAGCGCCATTTTTTGAAATTTTCCAAAAATATTTGGTGGATCATTTTTTCATCATACAAAGTGTGATTATTGAGAATATTGACCAAATCCCATTGAGTCATTAAAATATCTATGATGAGTTGATATGGACTTCACCATATGGAATCCTATGTAGGAATCTTATGTAGAATCCTATGTAGGAATCTTATGTAGGATCCTATGTAGGATCCTATGTAGGTATTTTCAGCAGGGACGCCCACATAGAAAAATTCAAAAATGTTAAAGTAGCTTTTTTTTATTAGGATGTTGACAAATATATTACAATATTTACATATTTTTTTAATAACAACTTAGAATATATTTCTTCTTTTCAGTACAAACAATAAAATGTAAAAAAGTTTAAACATTAACAAAATTGGTCTACTTATATCTTCTTTTTCGCCACCTTCATGAATAGAATCATGTCTGAAAAAATTGAAGAATAAAATATTTAGCATTTTTAGGTAAAGTCTTCTTTTGTTCTTTTGTTATTTATTATTGTTATTTTTTATTGTTATTTTTTTGTTAATTTTTATTGTCAATTTTTATTGTCAATTTTTATTGTGAATTTTTATTGTCAATTTGTATTGTTTATTACAATTGTAATTTTTAAATTTTACTTACTGAAAAAGACTATTAACACGAAAGCTACCATTAACCAAACCCAACACCTCCAATTCGATTTTGAATGCTCTGCGAGTTTCAGAGATTCAGATTTTAAACTCGTTTCGTTCCCATCTGTTAGTTTATTACTGTTGTCTAAAGATTTGATATCCCTTCGAATAATTCCGCTTGCTATTGTTGCGTGCTCTCTCATACTTTTTGTCATCAAAAGAATATTGTTTGCAATATGTTCCTGCATGTTATGATTGTACTTTAAAACAGCGTCCAAATCATCAGAATTTAAAGCGGAATCGGTCGATTTTTTATTGCGATTTTCTGAAAATCCAAACTCAATGTAATTCATTGAACAGATAATTTCGTGAAGTCGATGGAGACCAGTTGTTATATAATAAAAAATTGAAAATAAAAAGAGAACAATGTGGGAAATTTGATTTTTTAATTCTCTGAAAATTGGTTGAAAAAAATCGTCGAAATTGTAGTTAATAGAAAAATAAGGACGTGGACGATTGAATTTTGAAAATTTTTTGAAAGTGGGGATAATCAATTGTAAAGATTTATTAGGTTAATAAACTTATTAAATAAATAAAGTTTGTTTCAAGGTTGGAAGCTTTGGTAATGAAAAATTTTAAAGAATGAACAATTTCAGAAGAAAATGATCAATTTCAAAAGAGAATGATGATTAATTTCAAAAGAAATTGAATCACTTCTACAATTCTTTTTACCTTATCTTTTTGAATAGAAAGAAAGCAAACAGTAGTGGATCAATTGAAAATTGTACAATTGAAAAATCAATTGAAAACAAAAAATTTTGAAACACCGTATTGAAAAAATTAAGACCTCTCTCAATTACCTACCTGAAGATTTAAACAACTCTGAACGCAATTCTTGATTATATTTGGAGCTTGTCTTTTGATGAATTTGTGTCATTATATTAGAACTATGAGAATCATCGGCAGAGTGTATAACAGAAGGAACCATTTGAGTAGCCACAACTTTTTCTACTGTATCTTTTAATTTTGCAGTACCTATTATCCCTTTTAAAAAATCGACACGCTTAACGTACTCACTAATTGTGTCCTTAGACGGTTTTCTAAAAATTGAATTTATTACATTATTCTATGAGTGTAAAATTCAGTTTGATAGAAACAGTGAAAAAGAAAAGTGAAAGTCCTTTCTTTAACCCTTTGCAGAATTATGGGACGCTGAGGTTCCACCTTTTTTAAAAAAATATTTTCTACATTTGCAGCCGATAGTTAATATACATCCAATACTATAAAATTATCGAATTATTTTTAAGCCAGTAAATTTTCGATTCCAAACTGGTTATCAAGTAAAATATAATTTTTGTTTCGCAGAAAACTAATTTTGAAAATAGGTCGATTTCCTAAATTTAATATTTCTAGTGTTTTTTAATCGTAATATACAATTATTTCTTTCGAGAAATCCTATTTTTCTATGTATAAGAAATGTGTACCTCAAAGGGTTAAAAAAAGTAAAAGTTTTTCTTGAAAAAGAAGTTTTCTTTTGAAAATGAATTTTCCTCCTTCAGTACAGTTTTCAGATTTTTTTTCTATAATTTTTTCCCATTTTCTGTACTTATAGAAAAATATTTTCTCTTTTTGAAAATGAAGTTCAATTTAAATGCTTTGTCATTTAAATATACACGATTTATACTTACACTGTTAAAGTATTCAGTTTTTCAATCATTCCATCTAAAGAATCAATGTACTGAAAAATAGACATTTTGTTAACTGTGCGCAATAAAAAAGCTAGGGAAAATATGCTAAAGAAATGTTACTTTTTCTAGTTTCCAGTTCTCGTTAATATCGTCTTTTGCCATTGTTTCACATATTCTTAATAGTCGCCTAATATTAATCTCCTCTTTCGTCATTTGACCCATTTTTAATAGAAAATTTAACTGAAATCACGCACCTACGAGAATAAAGATTCTTTCTGTGTTAATAAGTAACGAGATAATTTTAACAAGGTTTTTGAAGGCTTAGGTTGAAATTAATAATTCTTTATTAATATATGTTTAAGCTAGAATCAATTAGATTTATGCACTCCAGCGTTTCGAAATCTAAATGATTTTCTCTTCAAGGAGACTATACAAATTTATTAGTCTATACAAAAAAAACAGAACTCCAAACACTAACGATCTTTCATGTTTTTTTAATTATACCTATACAAAATAGGGTTGTTGCTTGTGTTTGTTTCAATTAATGTAAAATATATAGTACACAATAGATAAATATCCAATAATTTAATAAAACTGAGTAATTTGAGCTCTTGTGATAATTTCTCGAAATTCTCGAATCTAAATTATTAAATAATTTTTGTTCTGAAAAAATCCAATAATTCCAATTTAAAATCACTTTACTTACTCTGCAATAAATCAAGAATGATTACATTTGTAATTTTATTGAAAAAAATAATTTTAGTGTTTATACCGTCAAAGATTAAGCTTATTCTCTTTTTTACGGATTCGAAGGGCTCCCACTCGCTTTACAAAATACTTATTAACTAAACAAGTTTCTATAATATAATTTAATTTCTTTGGTATAATTAACATAACATATTGAAGAATTCTAATATTAATGTTCTGATTTTTGGTACTTACGTATTTTTGGTATCATATAAGTTTAAGTTAAAAGATTTAATGAAATATCAATATTGCTTCTAGAGTTCGTCCATTTTTGTTACCAACAGTATATTTTAATAAATAGTTAAAAAGTATTTACTTTTGTTTATGGAATTTTTGTGGAATGGAATTGTTATTTATTTGCCAGTGATGGGCATTTAGAACATGTAATGTAGCAGGGTGAGATAGATTGCCCAGTCAAATGGTAGATAGACGTAAGGGTGCGGTCATAATTACATTATCGAATTAAAGCTGCATTTCCACATCCTCTGTTGAACTTGTCCAACTCGCAAATTTACTTTGGAAAAAAGCTGCATTTACACCTTCTGTTAATCTTGTCCGAAACGTAAAATCTACATTAGAGAAAGAGAGAAAGATAGAGACTGTCTCTTTTAGTTCAATGTAGATTTTGCTTTTTGGACAATTTCTACAGAAGGTTGAACTTAATGAATATTTAAAAAGTTGTGACTCATTTAGTCTCATTGACTACAATGCTGATCTGCCTTCCAATGAGACGCCATTAAACGCCATATTGGATATTTACGTCATAACTTGAAATATCTTACGGTACATTTACACCACTTGCTGTCGGTCGTAGACCAATAAAATTAACTTTGGAGTAAAAAAGACAGAGTGTGTACTGTCTCTTTTGATCCAATGAAAATTTTGTTGGTAGGCGGCCGACAGCAAGATGTGTAAATAGACCTTTTCATCCTGCTATTTGTGTCTTCCTCTGATTCAAGCATTAGAACATGTGCTGGAGAAAGACACAAACAGCAAGATGAAAAGGTCTATGTACCCTTATTTATGCATCCGGGTGTATAAAAAGTTTTTTTTACGTAACATACGTATAGTTGGCGCCACATGTGCCTTTCAAAAAGTCTTTCTATCTTTTTTTCAACTCACGCTCTAATGTAATTTTGCCATTTGAACAACAATTTCAATTGAAAGTATAAATGCACCTTTTTTGCTATACGAAATAAAAAATTACGTAAATAACAATACCAGTATTGTTTTTATGTAAGTTTTATTTCGTGCGGCAGCTTTTTGTCCTCTATAAATGTAAAAATCGTACGGTTCCGTATTTTATGTGTAAAGACGTATTGAACTGTAATTCCTTTTATATAACTTACATAGCAAATCTCAAATATCGCGTAACAACCCATCCCTGGTATGATGAACATTTTTTGGTTTAAACTGAGAAATCTTTTTGCTACAAAAAAATACCAAAACAGAAAACTAATTGTTTAATCAAAAACGAAATTTAAAAATCTTGTTGTTCTAATGAACTAAATGTTTTCTGCTTTGCGCGTTTCTGAACTATGGGATTATCCCATAGAAAATATGAAAGCTTTAGATCAGCAGATCGACGCCATTGTAGGTGACATGCATGGAAGAATCTGATTGGTCGAAGCTGGTTTTACAAAAAAAATACACACACAAATACATACACACCGAACGCATACCAAATGCGTAATCTACTGTTGTTCGCTTTACTTGTGATCAAGAGTGGAAAGTGTGAAAGAGACGGTTGCGCGTTGCCTTGTAAGGCAGACTGTGGAATATGTGTGTTTTTAAAGAATTTACTGGAGTTAAATAAACCAATTATTATTAGTAGTAATTAGATAATTAAGAAAGTAAACTATACAAGACGGTGACTTTTTTAAAGTGCGCCCTTGAAAACGCGTATACGTAAAGTTTGACAATCAGTCAAAACAAAAGACGACAAACTAACAAAGCAAGTGAAACCATTTTTATGTCTGCAAAAGCTAGTAAATTTGTGTACACCTTTTAGACAACAATTAAAGTAAACTTTTATTTCTGTAGAAAACAAATGCAAGCGATATGCATTTAAAGTTCAAAGCAGACAACTAACCTCTAAAACGAAGTGCATGTATTCAAGTGAAATAAAATATCTCAAGAGTATATTTTTGGAAATTGCAATAATTAGAAGATACGTCGATGAATTAGATTATTCATCTAATTGAAAAGTATCCCAAATTCGTTAGTTGATTTTTATACGAAAATACCAACTCTGAAGAGTAAAACATTAGCAACACGAGAAGTTTCAGTTAATGGATGAATCTGGCAGAATGCTGCAACACGGTGGATCTAGTGTTGGTCTAATGGGTGGAAACCAAGGACAAGGAGGACAAAATACTGGTGCATATGGAAACATGGGTCCTACCGATGGATCTGCTTCTCAGGGTCCAGACCAAGCCGTTGAGGCCCGAAAGCAAGATATTGGAGAAATCCTCCAATCTATAATGAACATCACTGATCAGAGTTTGGACGAGGCACAAGCAAGGTACTAAGCAAAAAAAACATTATCTACAAATCGGTAAAAAAAAGTTGCACCTATATGATGAGATTTCAGAGGAGAATTTTCTTTAACGCCAGTCCTTAAGTAGCTCTTTGCTTTAACAATATTTTTTATAATTATTACTGCAAGTAGAACAGTTCATTTTAACCAGTATCTCTTATAATTTGAAACCAAACACTATTGAAGAAAGAAACATCAATTTAACCTTAAAACTTAGAGCTTTTGTGAGCAAGTGTTGCCAAATTGCTACTAATGCTGTTGTTTTAGGGTTAAGTTTACTTTTTCTTTATAACGACCTGGACAGTTTTAAACGAGACTGAAAATATCCTATGGATGAAAGGCAGAACAATTACTTACATTTTTATGCAAAATTAGACAAAGGTATATAATTGCAAAGGAAAGTAATTAAAGGAGACTGACAAAAACGTATAAAACTGCATTTACATTTGACGAAACAAACCATTTTCCAAATATTTTGACAGCGAAAGAAACCGAAGTATCATCAGATTCATCCTTTAAAAACATATCATTCAGTATCAATTGATTACGGCGAATTAAATCAGCCTGTTGAGCACGATCGGTGAAAAAGAAATTACTTATGTGGTGATGAAACTTACGTTTCCAAATTTGAAATTTTATTTTTAAGTGACATGTTAATTACTACGATTTGATGTTATAACTCAATAGCCTGATGAGGTTGACAAACCTGAGTCGACGAAACGTCGCAAATTAGACAAAGATTTGGATTTTCATTCCACTGACCTTCCTGTGATCATTTATTCTATTAATTAATTAAAGTTCCAAACAGTTCTAGAATTAACAACAATTGAACCTTCAAGGCTAAACACATAATTATTGTAACAATAGATAAATCTTTGCATTCTAATCCTAAATTTTAGAAAAGCAAATAATTATAATTCGTTTAATTTATTTTGTATTTGATATTTGCAAAACCAATTGTTTCAAAACGTATGCGTAATTCTTTTTTATCTTTATATATTTATTTAAAAATAATTTCTAGTATCTAAAAAGCCAAAATAGAGGTATTTTTGGGTTTAAGGTTTGATTCGAAAACCTATAGTACAAGTATATTGAAAATTCTTCAAAATATTAAAAAACCTCACAACGTTTCATGATTATTTCGGTAAAAATCGTCAAGTTATTTAATTTTTGCTTCAAAAGGAAGCACTGACGATTTTTTGTCATATTGAATTTAAGGGTTTTTTTTACCATAAAAACCGTAAACGAATTGATCTAGCAAAATGGCATCTGGTACCTTTTTTTACTTCTATTTTCGGAATTTCATGTAAATTCTCGTGTGTGAAAAATCTTGTCGAACGGTGTTATTTGGCAAAAGAATTATTTTAATTGTAGGCACTCGAATTTCTAAAAAATTAAGTCAAAGACGCGGCCCCATCTATATTATGCAACAAATTATGTAGTTAGTTAATTAAAAATACCAAGAAAATGTACGTTTATTATTGTTTGGCATGTCCTTTAAATAATCCATTAGATAAAAACCATATAAATTATTTAAAAGAAACTGTTTAATTTTAAATAATGTAATTTATTCTCCAGATTCGATTGATTTTTATTATAGAAATAGCATTTGTTTAAAATAAAGTTAAAGAATTCAAAGTGTCCGTTGTAGGCAACTACACTGAAAAAAAAATTTTCCAATAAACAATATTTGATTCAAATACAGAAATAATTGATTCAAATGCCATTTATTTGATTCGAATAATAATTACTTGGTTCAAATAAATATTTATTTCATAATAGACAAGTAAATGGTTATTTTAATCAAGTAAATTTTTTTTTCAGTGTAGCCTTGTTTTCAGATAATTCTTTTTAATCTTTCGTTTCTTTTTTATCTTTTTAATTATATAAAATAAAATCAATCTAAACTAGCCTAAGGTTCTTAAACCTTATTAAATGCTCTTTCAAACAACATCAACACTTAGTTCATAAATAACATTTAATTGATAAAATTTTGAGTTCTAAAAGATTTCACAATATTTCATAATCTCGAAAAATTTCCTAAAATATTATAAAAAATTCCATAAGATTAGAAAGTGTTTGGAAAAATTATATATATATTATATATTTTTCTATTTTTATACCCAATTGAAAAAAATTATTAAAATGGTAAAGATTGTGTTTATCAAATGCTTTTTTAATATTTTCTGTTTTCGAAAAATGAATGAATATTTTTGTAACTGAAAAACCAGCATTTGAACATTTTTATGTTATTAAGGAAGCAATGTAGGAATTTTTCTTTTATTGGGGAAGCAACATATGAATATGTATTTTATTGAAGAAACAATGTATAATTTTTTTTTATATATTAAGGAAACAACATTTTAATGAGGAAGTACCGTATACAATATTTATTTTATTGAGGAAGCAATTAATGAATATGTATTTCATTAAGAAAGAAATGTAGCAATAAAGTTATTAAACTTTGTTGAATGAAAATATTTTTTGTCCTATAGGTGTAAGCATCTACTTTTTATCAATTGCGTAACTTTTTTTTAGTAAAATAATTTTTCAATCTGGTTAACTGTTAGTTGTGAATAACATAAAAGTAATAATAATAATAAATCATAAATAATAATTTTTTAAAATGAAAAGAATTTTTGTGAATTAATGATTCAAAAAAATGTCTGCGGAGAATCCCTTGAAAATAAAATAATTTTAGAACTTAAAATACACAATAGAACTAGTAAATGTATTTAAAATACACAATAGAACTAGTAAATGTATTTAAAATACACAATACTAGAAAATTGTGAATCATGTTATAGCGATATTATATTGTATTTTATTACATTTTATAGCGATTATTGCTCATTATTATTGATTAACAATATTTTCATTATTTGCTTTACTTGATTGCAGAAAACACACACTTAATTGTCACAGAATGAAGCCTGCCTTGTTCTCCGTCCTCTGTGAAATCAAGGAGAAGACAGGTAAGCTTATTAATTTTTTTTTACTATTTTATGTGTTAATGATGTTATTATATAATGTCATTGAAATCATATGCATTTTTTTTACTTCTATGAAGAGCGTTTCAGATATCAAGCTAAAAAGAACAGATACATTTAAAAATATATTGTTAACTATAACTAAAAATCCTGGCTGGACTGATTGAACAAAAATCACAATTAAAAATAAATAGAAATAAAGTATAAAAACAAAATACAAAAAAGAATTTAAAATCAAAAATAAATAAACACGAAAAATAGAAAGAAATAGAAAAAAACGTGTTTTATTAAAAAACAACTCTCTAAATCTGAATCAGTGAAAAATGACTGAAATTCAGTGGCCCACTTCTCGCGATATCAATCAGTGAAATTTCATTGGAAATCAGTAAAAAATGACTGAAATTTCAGTTATTATTCACTGATCGACCAGTGAAAAAACAATTGGAAATTTCAGTACTTGCTATTGGAATTTTCAGTAATTTTTTCATTGACCAATCAGTAAATAATAACTGAAATTTCAGTC
>WNHD01001736.1:0-18210 GCA_011057455.1 Ganaspis sp. Gsp50 | reverse complement strand
TGAAAGGCGTTTTCATATGAAGGAACAAATGAGTGTCATTACATCCAGTTATTCAGATATCAAATGTCGCCATTTTTATGTCTGTGGGATAAAAAATGAATTTTATGTCACACAGTAATTTAGTAACTTGCTTCCTATTGCTTTTTTCTTTGGCTAATATATACTTTTTATTAAACAACAAATTTGTTCTATAAAGTCAATTTTTCAGTTACAATTTTTAAAATTATTTATAATTTTGATTTATTTTAAAAGAGATTTCTTAAATTTATTATCCATTGCAATTTTTAATTTTGATTCCCCTTTAACAGGTTCTTTAAAAAAATGTCGAGGAGAACAGGATCCCGAAGAGCAGGTAAATCACAAGATTTTTGATATTACAGAAATACACGAAATCAACATGGAATTTTAATTATTTCCAAATTTCTTGTAGATTTGAGTTTAATTTCTTCTATAAAATTTAGTGTTCTTTTCCTGGATACAGAACTCGACCTAAAAAATTAAATAGTTTTGTATCTATTTTTGTATTCAACAAAATAACAGGATATTGAAAAATAATTCTCAACTGTCATATCTACGAACGCATCAAAATTATTACTAGCATTGATTACTTTTATTTAAAAATATAATTTAAGTAAAGTACAAGAGGAATAAGAAATATTGCATTTTGCATTCATATTGGTACTCCATTTTTTTAAAAAAGAATTTGCATTTCTAATAAGAAATATGTTCTACAGGTTACTGCCTTTTCGACTTTTCACCTTTAGAGAATTCCAATACCAACAAAAGGAAAGGTTCTACATTGAAAAATGCTAAGAAAAGAAAAGAAATCCCATCAAAAACTTCGAGTTCGCAGCTGATAATAGACCCACAAAACCAGTCACCACTTCCTTCTGGACCACAGAAAGGGCTACCACCTCCACCTGGACAATAGCACCGTCTACCACCTCCACGTGGACCAAAGAACCGGCCACCACCTCCTCCTGCATCACAGAACCAGCCACCACTTTCTTCTGGACCACAGAAAGAGCTACCACCTCCACCTGAACCACAGAACCGTCTACCACCTTCACCTGGACCAAAGAACCGGCCACCACCTCCTCCTGCACCACAGAACCAGCCACCAGTTCCTTCTGGGCCACAGAACCAGCCACCACCTCCATCTGGACGACGAAACCGTCCACCACGTCCTACTGCACCACTGAACCAGACACCACTTTCTTCTGGGCCACAGAACCAGCCACCACCTCCATTTGGACCACGAAACCGTCCACCACCTCCACCTAGACCAAGGAACCGGCTACCACCTCCTCCTGCACCACAGACCCAGCCACCACTTCCTTCTGGTCCACAGAACCAGCCACCACCTTCACCTGGACCACAGAACCGGCCACGACCTTCACCTGGACCACAGAACCGGCTACCACCTCCTACAGCACCAGAGAACCAGCCACCACTTCCTTCTGGACCTCAGAACCGGCCACCACCTCCTCCTGCGTCACAGAACTGGCCACCACCTCCTCTTGCAACAAAGAACCAGCCACCACTTCCTTCTAAGCCATAGAACAGGCCACCACTTTCTCCTCGGCCACAGAACCAGCCATTACCTTTATCTGGACCGCAGAACCAACTTCCATACCCAACGCAATTTGTGCCACAACTCCCACTAACACAATCAGCACATTTTCAGGCTTCACCTGCACCACTATTTCAAACAAGCCAGCCTCCAGCTGTTGCATATCAGCAAACACAGCCAATTAACTATTTGAATCCTCCAAATTCATCGTTCCATCCTCACAGCTCCATGCAGTATTACCAACAGCCGTATTTTTCACACTCAAAGGCTGAGGAAAGGTTTCAAATGGAAAAAAAGAATTGGGAGATAGAAAGGAGAGAGGGACTAGAAAAGGAAAAAAGGGATTTCTATCTGAAAAGGGAAGTAGAGAAAGAAGGAATGAGAAGAGAGAGAAAAATTGCATTGTAGACATACAGGAAGAGAGAAAGAAAGGGGAGTGGACAAAAAGGAACTTAAAGTACGTATATTTCATTTCATTTCGAAAGAGCACATTCTACATTTTGTTTGTCAGCAATAAGATAAAAATTGGAAATGTTTTAGAAAAATGCAAACATCTCCTAAAATAATACCGACAAAGTGGGTTTCATGCGGACGTACACATACTTTCCACTGAATACTTATATAAAAAGTTTTTTTCATTCATAATTTTTTTTGCAATTCCATATGAAAAATAAAGAAACTCGTGTTTTTTATATTTTGTTATTTGGCATAAATTGTTTAAGTTATGATTTTTTAAAATTTAATATCTTTGTAGAGAAATGGACTTTGAAACATTTTCCATGTTGTACTAGAAGAGAAAAATAATAAATGAAAATTATTTGCTTTACCTTGATGATTTTAATTGTGTAATAAATGTTAAGTTCCTGCAATAAAAGAATATGAAATATTGAAATTGTGTCTAAAAAGCAATGCTTCTTAAAATCGAAATAATAGTTTTTTGATTTTTTCTTTTATTTCAGATACTACTAAATAAAGAATTTACACTTTCTTAGTTTCGCTTACAGAGTATTTTAAAACCAAAATACATTACTGCGGTATGAACAAGACAAAAATCAAAAATCAATTACTTCGGTTTTGAAAAAGCTCACTTCTTGGACATAATTTGAATATTTTATATGCTTTAATTGTAGTAACTTTATTTTTTATTACATTCTTGTAATTTTCAAGGAAAACGGAAAATTTTCATATACTATATTACTTTTTTAGTCAAACATACAAAAAGCATTTCAAAAGTCATCTGGTTTTTATGTTAAATTTTTAAAATATCCTAACTTCTATAATTTATGTTAAGTGACAAAAGAAAAAACACGTTTTTTGCATGTTGACTTATCAAAAAGCGTTTCAATGAAAAAAAATGTAAATAAAAGTATTCTGTAATATGCACCATATATACAGGAGAAAGTAGTGTTTTATGTTTAAAGCATGAAGTAGTATAAGGAGACGTAACGACGGAAATGTATTGGCCACCAAGTAGGGGGGTCATAGTAACGCACCCTTTTCATTTGACTAACGTTCGGAACGCCAATTTGGCGAAAATGTGAACTATAATTTGTTGTCTGCTTAGCTAGGAAAACACAACAACGGTTTCAGGTTATGCTAAAAAGTTAAAATTGAACACATAACAATGTGATCGAGTTTAGTGGAAAGAAAATGAAAAACTAATAAAATTAATAAATAAATTACTTAAAGGAAACGATGTCGAAGGTGAAAGGTAAGTACATATGTATAAGAGTATTGGCTTTTTCAGAAGTTGCATAGCAGTTTTAAATGTGTTTGACTATTTTCAATAACGTGATTTTATTCAAACTGCTTTCTGATTATAATATAAAAAGTAATCAAACTAGCATAATTAAATCAAATTTTTTTTGTATTTTATTTCAGAAGGCATATCAATTTTTGTTCGAGTCAGTAAGGAGTCAAAATATAACAACATCACAACTCACAACATTTTTATCTACATTGATAATTATAAATATCTATAGGAAGGAAGAAACATGGAAGCAAGCAAAGGAGAATGTACATTTGACATGTACAAAAATTGTTTAAAAGAAATACAATTGCCATCAGACAAGTGGTGCTTTATCGAAGGATCAGAAAGATTTTTTGCTTTCTTGAAAGAGGAAAGTTATAATATCACTAAAAGGGTTGTTGTCCTAAGTGATTTAAGTGTAAAAGTTGTTGTTAACGAAAAAATTATTTCTTTATCTAAATTTATAAAAATCTCAAGTTTTGAAGAACTGGTAAGTCTTTTACAATGTGTTGATGAAATGTAATTAATAGAAGACATATAGTGATATTTAGTTTATAATAACAGAAGATTATTTTGTAATCAATTTATCTATTAACATAATTATTTTTTACCATCTTCTATATGTACCTTAATCAAAATTTATATTTACAAATAATGTTTTTATTAATTTATTAAACCATATGAATTGAAAATATTTGATTCGTCAATCCATTATGAAATGTAATACAATAAATTGTATATTTTTATTTTTAATCAAACTGTATATATTGTTTTCGTTTTTTTTTATTGCTTGTGCTATTGATCAAATTGTGTGTATTGTTAATTAAATTTTATTTATTATTAATTACATTGTGTATATAAAAATTGAATTTATTATGTTTTATTGTATTATTAATTATTATATTGTAAATATTTATTCTTTAATTAGTGGAACGGCATTATCTAATATTTTTAATTTTAGATTTTAATTCTCACTATATTATTCATTATTGAATTGTAAATATATATTAATAATTGAGTGGAAAGGGACATTCTTATACATTTGTTCTATATTTCTATGTTATTATTAAATAATAAATATTCATTATGTTATGTTAGAGAATAAAAATATGTAACATTAACTTTAAGAAACTGAAATTGTTAAAGTAAGGAAAATAAATAAATGGTATTAATTTAAAACATAAATTTATTTATTTACATATCGGCAATACGTTCTTGATGTCTGGTGTAACATTATTTAACACTTTTTAAAAAATATATAATATTTAAATAGAAATATTTATACATAACTTTTTTTGTCTTGAATATATCTATATTAACATTTTTATAACACCTTATTAAATCTTTTTCTAAAACTATACAGTTCTTCGTTTCTTTGGTTTTACATTTTCCTTTTGATTTTCAGCATAGCTCCTTCTTTTAAGAGGTTTTTGTTTTGTTTCGTTTTTGACTTGCTTTCCTTCTTTGGCATCATTCCCCTTTGGTTCTTTTGTTCCTACGTTTTCTTTCTGTTTTTTAGAAGCGCACCTTTTTGTACGAGGCTTCTTTGTTTTAAAAACAACATTACTACTGTCACATGAAGTGTTTATTGGCATATCTTGGAGCACCATTTTACTACCTTCTGTAGTAAGTTTTGCTGCCTTTCGCCTTTCACGTGTTTGCTCTCTTATAAGATTATTTTTTTTATTGTATTGCTTACAAATGAAAAACATCCGCATGGTGAGATAAAACGTCAAAATTTTTCTAGTAAGCAACTGCGCATGTTTCTCACAGCCAACAAAAGGTATGGGACTAAGTTCTTCCAACGCTTGAGTGATATCAAACAGAGTGTTACAGGTGATTTCTTGATCACTGACCACCTTCATTGTAGCTGATTCGAGTACGGAGATTAAATTAAATAAATTTAATGATGGATGGTTTAGTCCTCCTCTGGATTTCAACTCGATCAACTTATGTCGCTCAGGTATCACGTCGTCTGGTGATAAGACTAAACTGGTTATGCATTCGTTACAAATGCAGGGTTTTTTATTAACCAAATACTTGGCAAAACGAGAACCTTTACGGCTGACATAACCCGCAATATACGATAAGGCATAATCAGAGGTTTCAGACATGGTGTAATCGTGTTCTATTAGGATATGAGATGCTTCACCTAATAGGTGAGAGCCATTCCCTTTGTCCATCACTGTATCGATTATACCTTCCCAAATATCTTTTCTTTTACTTTGATCTTCTTCAACCTGATTGAGACTTAACAACGAATCGAAAATGTCGCTGCCTTCCATATTGCTTCCTTTCGGGGGTTTGATCAGCGAATACGTTGATACTAATTTATACATTTGTATAACCAATGTGGAATCGGGATGGTCGTTAGATCCACAGCAGTCGCGCATCATGCCGAAGAACCTCTGTAAAAAATGTGTTAAACATATATTTGATATTTCAGATAAATACATACTTTATTATAATAAAATCAAATGTAATAAAAAACCTCCAGACAGTCTTGATTAAAGCGACCAGTCATAACGTATGTAAAATTGCAATTAGTGACAAGAAACTGACAAAGTTCTAATGTTGCTCTCAAAGAAATACTTAAACCATAGCAACAATTTTCAGTCAAAAATTGAAAATTCTTTTCTTTTGCAATTTTCTCCCACTCATCCAAATATTTTACAAAGTCTTGTACAACCTAAATAATTTAAGAAAAAAAAATTAAAAATATAAAAAAATGTTACATTAATTTTATGAAGATTATGAAGATTTTTGCTTCCATACATATCAAAAAAAAGTTTCTCAAAAGATTAACATTAAGTGTAGAATAGTATAGAATGTGTAGATAAGTGTAAAAGCAATAAAAAAATAGGAAATTAATTTCTATAAAAAAACATACTTTAAATAGAGTAACCTATTTGTTGAAATTAAAGAAATAAGAAATAATAAAAATTAGAAATATCAATTTTAGAAAGTAAGTAAGAAATTGATTTTTTGGAGATATTTTCAAAATATTAACTTACATTCCACGCGTCATTCCCAGGTACCATAGCATTTAAAGGCGTTCGGCAGTTCATTGCTTTAATTAAAGCCGTTATTCTTTTGCAGAAAAGTTTTGTATTCTGGCAATCCTCGAGATCTTCATGACGATTTTGATAAATCTCAAGGGCATCATGAATATTAAAGAACTGAAATAAAAAAGATTAGAAATATATAAATAAATAAATAAATAAATAAATATAAATATAAATATAAATAATTTATTGAATTATACTACCTGGAATGCTAACGCGACATTCATTTTTTGATAATATCTGGGTTCGATGTGATCTTTCCGTAATTTGTAGTTGACTTTTATACTGTAAGAATCCACATTTAGCATCTCCAACAAAGCGTACCAATGTTTCTTACTAATTGCGCCGTCAGGAGTCTGAAAATAATCATGGAAAGTTTACTACGTTTTAATTAGCGATAAATTTGGATGTACGTAGTAGAAACTGATACAATTTGTTAATATTAAATCAGTAAATCACATTTACTCACATAAATAATATCGAATTTTCCGAATTTTATAACAAAGTTTCGTAAAATTTTGACCAAATGAGGGAAATCAGAGAAAAACCAAAGGCGACGTGTACTATTACATGGATGAGGGCAACTTGTATTATTTTTCGTGATACCGAATTTGCTCCACATAGTGCGATTCCAGCTGGCTCCGTCCGTCACTACTGCGTCAATAAATAATCCTGCTTTTTCTGCAAGACCTATACCTTCCAGAATTATTTTGTGTAAAACAGTGCCAGAAGCACAACCTTTACTTAAGAAGCAACCGATAGTTTGGACGAAGTTTCCACGAAAAGGCTGGAACATTATCACTAACGCGTAATCACCTCGCTGTCCTTTTTGATGTTCTGGCGTGTACTGGCCGAAATCCGTAAAACCTTCAACCCTTAAATTCCTTCTATCAAAAGATAGAGTTTCAGAAAGTTTGATTTCATCTACAGCAAATATACCTGCAAAATATGAATATTTTTTTATATTGCACAAAATATGAAATATTTAAAAAGATATATAGTCAAATAATTTTCATTTTTAAGGTCTTTTTTAAATGAACACACCTCGACGACATTCTTCAGGCATAGTTCATCTCCAAACCCTTAAAAATGTACGATTGAAAACCATAAGAACTTTTAATTCGAGCTAGGTATGTAGCTAATGTCTTTGGCGAAGGCAATGTTAGGATTTTATTTTTACGCAGTTGATTATAAGCTTTTTTACTCTTTATTCGTAGCAATACGCATTCATAAATCCAGTCGGACGTATAGCGCATGCTCTTCATATTCTTCAATTTAGAAGCTTGAAAACAGGCTCGCACGGCTGTTTGTTGCTTTTTTGGAAGCGACGAAATTGCTTTCTCTAAAACTTCTTCATTAGCAGAAGCGCATTTTTCCTTCAATACTTCTGCTTTTCGTTTAATTCTCTCAATCTGTAAATTTATAAAAATAAATATTTCATATTATTAATAATAATTATTTACATTTATAATTAAAATTTTGCTAGTACTTAAATTCATATACATAAATAAATAAATAGTTTAGTCATTTATATAAAAAATTTCATTTTCTTGAACGTATCTACTCATAAGATTTAATTTCATGTGTCAATTTCGTACAGTGAGAAAAATTGTATATACACTACGAGACAATTGAGATATGTTTTAAATAATTTTCCAGATAATCTTTAAATTTTTTAAAAATTGTATAAAATTGCTAACTCCTATGTTTTAATAGTCATCACGAAACATTATAAATTTTATGAATGAACAAACGTATCTTATGAGAACCATGAATTATGAATATGCATTTTTTTTCTTTTTTTACCTTCATTTGCAGTCTTTTAGTCCTACGATTAACACCTTTATAGTGATTGCGAATTTTTTTCTTCATAATTTTAATCTTCTTTCTTAGTTTCTGTCTCTTCCATACCTTTTTTCTGTTTTTTATTCGATTTCTTTTGCACTTGTCACAAAATTTTGATTGGGGTCCTTTTCTACTTTTGTCCTTTAGAAAGACATATCCCTCACAATCCATTGGCCTTAAAATAATGTAGGTTAGAACAGAATGTTTGACTTTTATCCAAAATACAAGAAAACATGTCACAGATATTATTAAACATTATATTACCTTTCTAAACTAGCTCCAGCGCATTTTAACAGAGTTTCTACTATGTGGAAAACTGGTAACAAGTCTCGTATATGGTTGACTTTATACTTTGTATTAATTATTTTATTATCTTGGAGGCACACCTTTAAAAGACAGTTTATTTCATAAAGCACTACAATTTTATTCCAGATATATTATTAAGAAATAAAAAATATGTATGTTCTACGTGATCCTCATTTCAATAGACAGTAAATTTCAATTGACATTTACGTCCAACAAATATTTTAAAAAACTTTAAATAAAAACATGATAAAATTACTTTCACTTCCATATCTTTTTCAAGAATAATTCTTCTACATGAAAAAGTGTCATCTTCTACCATGTAAATCCAGATAATATAATTTTCGGTAGGTTTTACGGTCCAATTTTTTGATAGAAATGGATTAGTGTGACAATGCTTGGAAATTTCTTCAAAACTGCAACCCAGATTGTCATTTTCTTGTAAAACTTTATTTACTGTTTGATTTTCAAATGTCGTATCAGCTCTGACTTCCACAGGAGTTGTCACTTTTTCTTTTTGAAGTAAAAGGCAAGGAATGGCACCTTTCTTTAATTTGGGTCTGTCTCGAGGTATTCTGTTGACACTTCCATCCGGTAATTTTGTCATAAATTCTTTTTCTATATCTTCCTCTTTGAAGTGTAGGTCACAGACTTGGTGGGTTTTTTTCATTGTAATATCTTCTCTCGCAATCACTTCTGACCACCTTTGTAATAATTCCTAATACAAAAAGATTTTTATTATATTATTATTATTATTATTATTATTATTATTATTATTATTATTATTATTATTATTATTATTATTATTATTATTATTATAAAAAGCAGCAGTCATATTTCACAAATTGATAAATTTATACATTAAAAATGACAAAAATACTTTACTTAACTTTCTATGCTAAAACTAAGTTGTTTATGTAAATTTACGCATTCATAATTACTCTGAATACATACCTATAAAACATGGAATTTTACAATAATTAGAAAGAGTAAATTGATATCTCATTATTTCAAAAACAATATAATTATACACACCGTGCTGGGTTTAAAAAAGCTCCTATTAAATCCATCCCGGTTCCTCTGAGATTTTGTGCCGGAATCACAATGTTTTATAAAACAAGTCATATTTAACTTGTAACTTAAAAACTATATTACACTTTATTCAATATAAACGACTATTAAGACATTTTACTATCAATAACAATTAAGAAAACGCGAAATCAGACTCAGACACTCTTCAAAAGGTTATATTTACGTTTGTTTATGTTTTTCCACCGGCAATGGAGGACATGATCACGTGATATGTAATAGCTTTAATTTTCACCACTTGAGCGCTGCCAACGGTAGTCAACCCGAAAATCCTATTACTATGATCGCCCCACTTGGGGGCCATATTTTTCAAGCAATACTACAGGCGTTACGTCTCCTTATACTACTTCATGGTTTAAAGATAGTTTTAACTTTATCAAAACGTACTTTTTGGTTTTTTGCAATAAAAATGAGTTTTTTAAAATAATTTTTATGTATACAACAAAAAAAATAAAGAAATAAAATTAAAAATTTCTTCTGCAATTAAATAAAAAGAATGGTTTAATTAAGTCATGATTAATATCAAACATAAAACACAATTTTTCGTTGTGAGGTCCCTTTCGTTGTAGCGTGTTACAATCAGCCACTGCATAAATATTGCCACGCTTGTTAGAAAATAGTTTGCACGACCCTGGTTCTCTACTTTTGATTCAGATTTATTAATTTGATCTTGATTATGGTTTCTGCAATATGAAAATTTATTAGTAAATAATTTTTATTCGCATAAATGTAAGGGTACAATTGAAGCACATAATTATACACTGCAGAATCCTTTCCCGGTCACAAGTTTTCAAACCCAATCAATGTTTATTAATTTTACAAAATAATTTAAATTTATTTTTAAAGTATGATTTTACGGTAGCGAAGAAATTCCAGGGTCAGTAATGAATTTTACGATTTTTTTTAATTACCGGTTTTCCCGGCTTGTTCCAGATTCCCGGTTTTTCGGTCAAGAGCCACCCTTAAATTTGATGTTGAGAGCACTTGACTTCTGGATTGGATCTAAATTTGAAAAAAAATCAAATAATTGTCGAGAAAAAATAATTGAAATTTGCTCGTAAAATGAAAAGAAAATTCAATGAATCATTAGAGTACTATGTAATGTACTTATTATTTAACTTTTTTTTAATGTTTGGAGAAAATTTCGATTTTTCGTATGCAAATTATTTGCATTTTTTGAAAATTGTGTCCCATGCAAGTCAATTGCTGTCAAGAAAATTCTCAAATACTTATTTTTTCCGTATAGAGAGACTTGGAATATATAATCTACTGTTTCCTATTGCTCTCTTTACAAAATTTAAACTTTTATTAATGATATCTCCTCATTTGGCATTTATTAATGTCTTTTAAAAATACATATTTATTAAGAAGCGAATATATTTATATCATTAATATAATTTTCCACTTATTTACTGTTAAGTACATTTAATACTTTATATTTTTTCAGAAAATCAAGGATCAATATTATAAAACCAAAAACTTTTTAAAAAGGCAGAATGGAAATTATGCATGGAAGGATCACTGCAACCTTCATAACAACCTCTGGAATGGGAGAATAATGGGAGAAGGGAGTTATGGAAAGGGTTATGGAAGGGGTTATGGAAGGAAATATGGAATCGGATATTGAATTGGATATGGACCGGGATATGGACGAGGTGGACGAAGGAGTGGTCGCAATTTTTATTAAATTGACGTTAACATTTAATTAGTCTTAAAATACTTACATTTTTATTCCCGTTATTGTGTTATTTTATGTAATAATGTAATATTTCAAAATAAAATTTATTGAAAACGTAAAATTATTTCAGTATTACACATTTAAAGAAATGTGAGTGAGAATTTTATTTTTTTATTTTGATATGTACTTGTATTTGAATATCTTGTAATAAAATTTCTGGTAATATAATTTGAAATAAAATTTGAATTTTGCAACCGAAACTGAAGTTGTTTTTTTTGTAAAATTAAATAAATTGTTATTTTTAAAAATCGAGTTAGATACTGTTCTTTCAAAATAGTTTGCTGTCTTGTTTCTAATAAGGACATTTTAGAAAAAGTAAAAAGATTAATTAAAATGGAAATTTATATTAATTTTGGGTTTCTATGCATTTTGGTTGATATTATTACGAGTTGCTATCTGACAGTAGCAACTCAAAGAATAAAAGAGAATTTTTTTTATTTTATCTTTTAAAATATCTGAAATTAACTCAGACTAATTTTCTTCTATTTTTTCAGCGAAATACATGTTATTCGTACTCCAATATCAGCATTTACAATAAATTCTGAAAACATTTAAATAAAATAAATTATAGAAAAATATAATAAAAATAAATCGCAAATGAAGTGAAATTATGTTTATTACAATTTTATTACAAAAAAGTCTACAAGTCTGTAGGTCATTATGTTCAAATATTATAATTTTTTAAAAGAAACAAAATTGTTGCTTTCAAATGTTATTGAGAATTTTCATTTTTACATTATAAATAAGTTAAACGGAATTTAAATATTTTTGCTTCATCTTTTATTGGATATTAACTAACAATTAAGGAGCCAGGACATTATAAAATATAAATCCAAATGAAATCTTAAATTAGTAAAGTTCTTATGGAAGAAGTAATTTTTATTTCCTTATTTTCATTCATTTGCATATTCTCGTAAAGAAAAAACACACTATTATATAAATAGCTTTTACCTATCGTTTCTGTGACGCATTTTATGTAAAATGATTTTTTGTTTGGAAATAAAAAAAATCCCTGATTAGGGAACTTTTACATTGATACATTAATTGATTTACCACCAAACAGTTAGGGATTCATTCTTAAATAGTCCAAGAATGTTTTCTAAACAATCTAGGAATGATTCTTAAGCTGTTTAGCAATAATTATTATTAAATAGTCTATAATTGTTTTTAAACAAGATTTTTAATAGTTGATAATTATTTAAATAATTGTTGCTTAACAACTTGGAAATGGTCTCAACAAATCGTACAATGACTCTTAGGTAGTGTAGGAATGATTTCTACACTTAAAAAAACTTCGCAAAAAAATGAAATATTCGTATAGAATAGCTTATCTGAAAATTTATCAGCTCTATTGCGGAGGAATTAAATTTTCACATCGAGAAATATTCAGTTATTGTAGAAGAATTTTTTTATCTTAGTTATAATTATAATTGTTCATATTAGTTACATTGAAAAATTGTTAGCTAGCGTCATTCTCTTTTTATCTGTGTAAATAGTATATAAAATGAGTCTTAAATTGTCTTGATTCCGAAATGTCTAAGAAGGTTTGTCTAAGCAATGTACGAGTGTTTTTTAATAAGTCCAGGAATCATTCCTAATTCATATAAGAATCATTCCTAAATAATTTCTAAACAATTCTTAAAAAAAATCTTATTTGATTTATAAATTTTATTTAAATTTAACATTTTTTCTTAGTTTATAAATTCTTTTTTTAATTAAGAAACTAAAAATTTAATAATTAGAATTAATTGTATTTTAATTAATTTGAATAATTTTGTATTAACAATTAAGTCAAGTAATCTAAAGAAGAACAATTTAGGATAATTAAATGTAATTAAATATTCTTTATTTACATGTTTACGGGCTTTTGATTACAAACTAAATAACTAAATATTACAAAACTGACTATAATTTATGTTATTATGTGATCACATCGCCTTCCTTGAAAATGAGTGATTTTAAATCTGATTTAAATGTCTCTAATGCCGCAAAGAAGTCCAGAAACCTAGCATATGTGTTTGCCATTTTACATATTCTATTGATTGTTGCATTTTCACCATACATCGTTCTATGAAGGCATAGTCTAAAAAGCGGAATAGATCTTGTTCGTTTTTTTGGTGCAGAGAAGTTAACAATCGACAGTAATTCAGGGCAAATAAATTTCCCATTGATAATTTTATACAAAAATAAAAGATCCGAGTACAAAAATCTCGAAGCTAAAATTAAATAAAGATTAAATCTTTCTCTAGTCAAATCCATTCTCCTCGCCGCAAATCTCAAAAATCTGTTTTGAATACGCACATATCTAACTCGGTAAACATCATAATATGGAGAACAGATAACTGACGCAAAGAGAATCATGGGACTGACAAGCGACAGATATAAAATCTTTAATGCAAGCAAATTGTTAAATACTGAAGCATTTCTCATAACAAAGCCAAGAATTTTGAAGGATTTCTTCGTAACCTCCGAAAACTGCAAATCAAAGCTAAAATTCGATTGTAAAATAACCCCAAGGTCTCGCACACTAGTATCTCTTATTAATTGTTGGTCATTGATTATGTAATCATAGTTTTGACAATTAAAAGATCTAGTAAAATATATTACAAAACATTTTTTAAGATTTAGAGGAAGACGATTTACATGAGACCAAGAGGCGAAGCGGTTAATATCTTCCTGAATAAGCAAATCGTCTTCATATGAATTTAAAATTTTGTAAAATTTTAAATCGTCAGCTAGCAAAATAAATTTAAAATAAATAAAGACTGAAGATATATCATTTATAAATAATAAAAATAATAGAGGACCAAAATGCGAGCCCTGGGGCACTCCAGAAGTAGCATAAAATGCTTCAGAAAAATTGTCTTTAACTCTAACTCGCAATAATCTGTGAGACAAATAACTTTTAATCCACTCAAGTATGCTCAAAGAAAAACACATCATCCTCAACTTAGACACTAGCAAGAAATGATCCACCTTGTAAAATGCCTTCGAGAAATTAGTGTATAGAGGGCGGAATATCATCTGGAATATCATCCCTTGTTGAGATTTAGACTTTTTAATTTATCCATTATTGGTATTTTGTTTAAATAAAGAGTATGCAAATCAAAAGAATCGTACTTATTTAAAAAATTTAAACTCACATCATTGTTCAACTGAGTAGTTGTGTATACGCTTTTAAAGAACGATGCAAAGAAATTAGCTATATCATAGTTATTACCAGCTAAGTTATTCTCATAATACATAGCACTGGGCAAACGATGGTTTTTGCGTAACGAGTTTACATAATTCCAAAATTTTTTAACATTATCAACAATAGAAGTTTCAACTCTAGAAAGGTAATTGTTATAACATAATCTCGAAAGAGATTTACAATCAGCTCTTAGCCGGGAGAAAGTATTGTAGTCCTCATAGCATCTAGTATGCTTATATTTAAGATGTGCTTCTTTTTTCGTAAATATAAGACGCCTTAAATCAAAACTAACCCAGTCAGGGAAACTAGTTTTCCAAATGAACTTAACCGGTACAAAATAATCAGAAGCAGTGTAGACGTAAGTATAAAAAATATCGACAGCCTCATTCAAATTGTTAGTACTAAGAACTGATTCCCAATTAACATTTATTAGGAAAAAATGTAGACCTCCAATATTTGTATTTTTAAAATCATATTTAGAAATACGTACTTGAGAAGGTTTACAAAGATTCCAATTTTTAACAAGATAAATGTCTAGTAGTAATGGTGGATGATGATTATCGATAGGTAAAAGAATGTCCACAGTTGTATATAAATAATAATTAACAGAATTAAAGAAAATCAAATCAAGAAATACATTATTCAAGTTAGAAACTGTATTAATTTGAAGTAAATTAAGAAAATTTAATGTGTCAGACACTATAGCCGCTATAATACATTGTTCACATGTAGCTCCCTCTGTTGGTAAACAAATTTGGTTATTATCCACGTCGCGTTCCCAGACAATAAAAGGTAAATTGAAGTCGCCAAGACTAACAAGTGACGCTGAAGGATACGTGATCGCTACATCCTCAATAATTGCACATACAGAAGTATAACAATTATAGTTAGAGTTTGGTGGAATGTAAAAAGATCCTATAATAAACAAAGTTGAACCCACGTGACATTTGATTAAAACATGTTCCAAGGTAGTAACATGCGTGTCTGTGAAGGACACAGTGAAGTTTGATTTGGCAGCCACAAGTACTCCCCTACCACGTTCACTTAATCTAGAGTCCACACACCTTCCAAAACGAAAAACGCTAAAGTCCGATAAGCCAAGTTCCGAAGTACTGATTGCACTATTCAACCACGTTTCAGTTAATACAATAACATAAGAAACTAGTTCAATAGATTCTCATAGAAGATTTAACTTGGTCTGCAAAACTCTTACATTTTGATAATAAATTAATAAATTTTTTTGATTCAAGTGTGAAACGTTCTAATCCGTTGAGAGAAGGGAGGGAATAGAACATGAGGCTTCAGATATGTAGATGTGGCTAGTATTAGTTATAGCTGAGACGACGGCCGGGATCCCTAGTCCTGTGCGGAGCGAAGGGTCGGAGACTTTGCTATAACTTTCGGCGCACCTCTCACATACACTACACGTAGAACCTTCTCCCCCTTCTTCACTCGTTCCTCCATGGAAGATCGTGCCGCTCTGCATTGCTGAGCTTGAAGAGGAGTCTTTTCCCAAGAGAGAGACAAGTTGACAGGAATCGATGGTGGAAAGGGAACATGACTTTGTCTGATCTTGCTGAAGGCCGATATCAGTGTGGCAACTGCAAATTCTTCTCTTAGGATAACACGGAGAGGTCTTGGATGACGAGACATCTGTGTACGAACACCAATACGATTAAAAGAGCAAATTGTAGGTACTATATCGAAAGATAAGAAACTCAAGATATTCGAGCATAAATTAGAATCATAACCAAAAATCTCTTTAGTAGATAAACTATTTTCTTTTTCAGGAAAATTAAATAATATCAAATTACATTTACGACTATTACGGTCCTCTAATTCTTTTAAACAATTCGAAAAAGTTTTATCGGAGCAGTCAACAAATTTATTATCTATAGACTCAAGATCCTTTTTTATACCTTCGACTTCTCTCTCTATAGTGTTCATACGAAGTAAAGCATCATCAATTGATTTTTCAATGTTTAATACTTGAGCTGAAACATCATTAAGAGTCTCTTTCACAGCTTTAATTTCCAACGAAATATTTCCAAGCTGTTGATCCAACATTTTCGATAAATCATCCTTAGTAATGGCGACGCCTGATAAACTCGGAGAAGAAGATCTAGAACTAGATCTGGAGGCACAACACTTTTTCTTGTTCTTAAAGCAAGCAGGATGATATGGATCATTGCACTTTTCACATCTAATAACCTTACGAACAACCTCAGCATTACAGCCACGATTCAACTTGTCGATATCAGGCACCAAGACAGTGGGCATATCGAATATAGGTTAGAATCCACGAAAAAATTAAAACTTCAAAAAGATCAAGTATATAAACCAGGCACTAAAGAATCTTATATCAAAGTAGGTAGCGAAAAGCACACAAAATCAGCCAAGAGTCAAATTACACTAAAAGATAATAAAAGGCAAAACTAGCAACAAATTAAAAAAGAGGCGATGAAAGCACGAGTTGCTGGCACGCGCAGTTTTAATAACTAAATATAATTAATATACTATAACTAAATATAAAATAATTTTTTTAACATATTTAACAACAAATATTATTTTAATTTACAATTGACATGTGACAAATGGATAATGTGTTGGCCCACAAATTAATTATTTACAATAAATCCATTGTCGTCATGTATATATCGAAATATTTTATTTAAAAAACTTTTTCTGTATCCCCTACCCGAAAGTACGAACTTCCCTTTTAATTTTCCTGCCGGGAACAGCAGTTTTTGTGGCCTACTTAAACCAACGTGTGCTCTTATTGGTTACAAGATTTTCGTGGCTCGCTGTCATGACAACTTCATAGCAACGCAGATAACAGTGCAATGTTTTTTGACGTGAACTGAGCGTAAGTTCAATACTCAAGCTGTCAAAGGCCATGAAAACTAATAACACTTAACACAATTTTATTTATTATTAACAACGTACTTTCGGGTGGGGATAAAGAAAAATAGTATACGACACACGACCAGAAAGCTGGATACCCTAGCGAGCGTAATATAAGGCCTCGGCTTCGCCTCGGCCTTTATATTAAACGCGCCAGGAAATCCAGCTTTCTGGCCTAGTATCGTAATATATACTATTTATTTTTAATAATGACAATAGTTTTTATCATGTTTTATTAATATTGAGAATGAAGATACCATACTTTTGTTAATACTTCATCTGAAGAGGCCCTTCGTTGAAGGGAGAAAGCTAATGATATATAAAAGTGTATATTATACAAATTATGGACCTTAAATAAACAAAGTTAAAATCTATTACTACAATTATATGGATCCAACAAATTAACATCAACAAATGAATATTATTTTAAATTTTTGATTCAAATAAAATCACATTTAATATACAGAATAAAGCTCTTTTAATAAATTTAATTTTCTAAATATTGGCACGCTCGAGCTTTGATAAGTAAGGTTATGTATTTATATTCAACAAAAATGCATTGAAATGCTTAAGAAGTACATTAATTCCGAATACTAAATTAAATAATGTATTGTAAATGCGAAATAAAATGTTAATTAAATGCAAAAAACTTTAACCACTTCACTGGCGAAACGCCTTTTGGGGCGTCAAGCACTGCCGTGCCCAAACTGGCGAAAATACGATAAAAGGCGTCAAAACTATTTCTTAATT
>WNHD01001735.1:0-17575 GCA_011057455.1 Ganaspis sp. Gsp50 | reverse complement strand
TGCTCAATTTCTTGGGATTAACACAAGCCAGTTTGTGTTTTTCCCAAACCTCTTTTGTGTAGATCGCAAAGCACACTTATTTGTGCGTTCTACAAAACAACGTTGCAGTTTTCACAGGATATTTTTTTCCGTGTGGATTGTCAACACAAATCATAACGTTAGATCAATGTACTGTCAAATTTACTCAACAGAGAGTAATGCACTGAACACAAGAGGCGAATCTTACTCAAGAGGACATACATCCTACCGCCGATAGACGGCGCCGCTGTCAAATTCCTACAGAAATATTTTACTCAACACGTTCTGTCAAATGAACCATAACCTTTCTTTCGGTGTACGTTATCAGATTCTGCCGTACACTCTAAATTTATTGGAGTGAGATCTCACTCTTAATGGAGTGGAAATTGGGTCACTCAATTAAAAAGTGAAAAATTCAGTCTAAAAGAGTGAAAAATTCACTCTTACAGAGTGAGACCATTTACTATGTAAGAGTGAGGTCAAGAAATTTAGAGCGTATGCTAAAAAAAGCTGACATTTATCCATATACACAAATGTGATGTACAGAAAAGGTGTTGAATAAGTATTTCCTAAATTCTACAACAGAGGATATGAGAATAAATCATTGAATGCTATAAAACTTTTATAACAGAAAACTTGCAGAACTTCTTTTTCTATACAGGCAAATCTGTATCGGGTGCACTGTTTAGTTCGGCTAACAGTTAAGGTGTGGCGCGATGCAAGGGGAATGAAACCACGCGACCGTCAAATCCAGTACCGTCGATAGTGCAGTTATCTTTTATTATTTACGAATTTCAAAGTTGGGCACATTTAAGTTGTTGATACGGTCCTGAATGTTTACCATTCCATCAAATGCATCCCACACCCGAGTTGTGCGCCCGATAGAGATTCTTCTGTAACTGTTTCATGCTATTCAAGAAGTTTTCAAAAATCACTACAAATGTTTCCAAACTGGCTTAATAAGATTTATATTTCGGTGTCATAAAAAAAAAAATAACCTTCAAGATTTGAACACTGGTCTCTAGGCAATTCAATGATGCGACGACGCCTTGTACCACTCGGCCACAAAACCTTCTGAAGGAAAATATTTAAATAGCAGTTTTCACAGTCACGTTTGTCGCTCACTTTGTGTAGATTTTGTCAAATTTTTCTCGTATCTTCCATTCTTGAATTAATTTGGGAATACTTATTGAACTTTTTTCCTTGCAGATCACTTGCTAAATTAGTTTTCAAAATCTTTGACATAGCCTTAAAATTATGACTTTCATTAGATTTCTTAGTTTTTAATTTTATGATTCTATTAAAATGTCATGCTAATTCTTTCCTAATAGCACCCTTCAATACATTCACATTTCCTGCGACAAAAATTTGACCTTGAAGTGACTAGAAATATAAATGCGATTTGGAAACGCTGTACAGTGAGGACTTGACTACAGTCAGTTGCTCAAAATGTTTGTCTTGCTTACTGTTAGTTCCACACTAAATTGCTTGTCAGGGGTGTATGCTCTTAAGGTACATGAGAGGGATAACTTAGTTCATTCATTTTAGCATTATAGTAATATATAAACTTATAAACTTTATATAAATATAAGTACATATAAATATATAAACTAATAAGAATAACAATAGGAATATACTGTATTATGAACAAGTTTTCAAAACAGAACATGTTTACATTTTTAATGTAAGAAAAATATTTTAAACTTAAAGTATTAATTTGCAGTATTCATTTATTTAATTTTAACTCACTGAATTTGCGCGTATTTAGAAAACTAATAGTAACCGTAGCAAATATAACAGTTTAAGTTGTAAAATATCCAGGAAACCGATAAAAATTTGCATCTTTGAAAAGTACACTGTTAGATGGCGCTGACAGATGATTTGTCTGTAGTAGTCAAAAATAGGTGGTTTGAGGTTAGGTTTTCAATATCGACGCGCCGATAGAACAATAGAGCTACGCGTCGCTTTCACGTTCATAAATAACTTATTCAGGATTCTATAATAATCATTAACACCGCAAGATGGCGATACAGTTTCCATTGTAAGAAAGAACATACAATTAGCGCCATCTTGCAGTATATACAATTACTACAGGTATGACACAGCGTTATCTTCTTGCTAGACCATCGACATTACAATTTCCTAAAGCCGAATCATAACATTTTCTAATCGCATTCACGTCTTTTAAATAACTTCAAGACCAAATATTCATCAACAGAAATGAAAATGCAATGGTTCTTTAATGAACGATACAATTAGGGTAGTGAATCAATTCCGATATTTTGCACACTTGACACCTCGGTAAATTTTTCTTTCTGCAATTTAATTCATTGCACTACTTTATAAATTAAATAATGCAATGATTATAAAATGCAATTACATACAAAATTATCATGCTTCTATTTGTCACCTCGTACAGCATGTGTTCTTATTTGGGGGCCATCGAGTAAAATATAAATATTCTGTTGTTTACTTCTGATAGGTACGCACTAAAAATAAGAAAAACACTTAGAAAGATCCACGAATGAAAAATTTTAAATAAATCACCATTAATTATAATCTCCGGAAAAAAGAATCGGTGAGACGATCGATACATCACTATATGCGTCAACTGACTGGCGAGTGTCGGCGGGGTGACTCGATGCATAGAAATGTAAGCTAATCTGGCAACGTTGCACTCAGGGCCGTAGCTTCATATCCGTTCTCCCTTCTCGGGAAAACTTTTAAATTTATTTTTTCAATACTAATTGACATAGATTTTTATTCATGTACGGATAATAATTCAAATAATATGAAAAATTTTAAAAACATGCATCAAAGAAAGATTGGTCTCTCGCGTCACATTTTTCTTACTAGAATCTGAATGCAGTATAGTAAACTACGCCACTGGTCGAAATGTAACAGAAAATATTTATTTGACAACACTGTATCTCCAATCAAGAGACTTTACATTGGAGTTACAGGTTATATTAAATAATTTATTTGTCAAATGAAAAATCAACGATACAAGTACAACTCGAAAAAATATGATTTCTTACTAACAGAATTTAAATAGTTCAAAATTCACCTTATACATATTTTTACAGTGTTAAATTAATATTCAAACAAAAGTTTAGATGTTAATAACATCTAAATACTAATATACTTTTCATCCTATCCGACTAGACAGAAAATGCATTGATGCTGTAATGCCTTAGTGATTGCAAGACGGCAATGCGCGTAGAGCGCCATCTGTTGAATTTGTTATTGGAAATTCAACAGATGGTGCTCTACACGCATTGCCCATTTGTCAAAAACTATAATCACTAAGGCCTCGCCATGTTTTCTTTTATCGCACAGGGTTTCTGACGTCCCACTCTCACCTGTTTTTACCGATCGCTTAACAAAACAATAAAATAAATAGAAATAAAATTAAACGCCACGTTTTGAGACTCTAATTTTTTTAAGAATAGATTTCTTATCTGACGCATCACTAAGAAAGATACCCAAGAGGCAAACGAATTTAGGTTATGTTCTTTAATACTTATAGTTTGATTAAAACTACCTTGCAAATTATCTGAAATCAAAAACAGTCTCCCACACAAATTTTAGGTTCTTTTTTTCTTTGGGGAGGGGGAGGGGCAAGCCGTAGGCCCCTCCCCCTCGGATCCACGCCTGTTTTGAACACTGACACAGTATACACTTGTATATACTGACAAAAAACAACTGTTTTTGATTTCAGATAATTTGCAAGGTAGTCTTAAGGAGGTTCTATCGTAAAGTGAATGGATATTACCATTTTAATAAAATTTAAGACACAGGTAGATTAAGGTTTTATATAGATGCAGTTAAATATTTAAGACCTCTAGGTACTTGTGAAAAAAGTTATAAACATTTTTGTTCTTTAAGATTTAACATTGAGTCTTATGGGAATATAGACATATTTAGTTATCACAAAGTATTGGATATTAAGAAATTGATGAAAATTTGTTTAATGGAAAATGGATATATGAGGATTAATTATATCTGTTAAAAAATGTGTCAATGGGTACCTGTGAGAGTTAAAATTAATTAATTTCTTTAAATGTGTATACATGTATAGGTTAGGTATCATTATTTGATTAGCATTTTCTTCCAAAAAGTTGTCAGTTTTGGCTTTTTAAAACATGTTAACAGGGACTAACATTAAATAAAATATAATATATGGTCAAATTGTTTTAAATAATAACAACATTGATGAAAAAGTAATAGTTGCTGATTTGACTAGTTACGTCTACCGACAGAACCTCCTTAATCAAACTAAAGGTATCAAAGAACATAACCTCAATTCGTTTGCCTCTTGGGTATCTTTCTTCACGACGCGTTACATATATTTAAATTGAAAATATAATTGAAAAGAATTAAATATTTATACATTCCGACTTCTATTTTTTGTTAATCAAATGATCATTTTTAAGTCGAAAGTCTCTAATCACAAGAATAAAATAGAAGAAAGTATGTTTTGTTGATTTAATTCTTTAATATGTTACATAGTTTTAATATAAATCCTTTGACTATAATTTATTCGTTCTTATCTTTCTCTCTTTTGATAGTGACATAGGAGAGAAAGATGGGAATAAATTTTCCGAAAAGCGTATGAGAAGATGTGACTGTACATTGTACAAAGAATACTAACTGTACGCTGCGCTCAAAGTAACATGCAGGGATGTATCTAGACAAGAATTTGAAGGGGTCACTCTCTAAAAAAAGTGGATAAAATACATATATAAGTGAATTCGATGGGAAAAGTGCAATTTTTGTAACTCACCTTTAAGTACAATTTAAAATACTCAGCATATAATCATTTTTGCGTACGCCTATTTTTCTGAACAAATATTAGGCCCCCAGAGTCGTGATGCCTGGATCCAACAGTGGAGGGAATGTTACTCACCCGTCTCAGTTGAAATGTTTGCCTTCAATACGCAATACACTCTAAAAGAATCATTTACAAATTAGGTTCTTTCTATTCGTATAAACAATAAAAATATGAATAATATATACTTACTAAAATAGCTCTTCATTGTTAGTGCAAGTTTTATTTGTGCGACGAACGTTTCATTTCAGTAAATAAAGTAATTGAAGAGTTATAAATACTAACACATCAACACTACTGTTATCAAAAGACGAAGATTACACTTATATGCTGCATCTAATATGCAAACCATTGTAGCTTGGTGACTAAAAACACTAAACCATTTATGTTCAATGGCGGACTCGAAAGCAAGATATAAAACAAGACTGCAACAAGCAACAAGTATATTCCATGCGCACACGTTTCTGCGCACACGTTTGATTCACGGAATCCGTTGATTTGAGATCTTATCATTTTCAGCAGGGTCGAATCTATAAATTTAGGGGCCCTGGGTTCGAAATTTTTTAAGGACTTTTTCTGATCTCAAAAATTATTCCCTCTTTGAGGATAAAATATTTTTCATTGTTATTCAAGCTTTCACAAAGAATATTTTTTTTTCATTGTAAATCAAAGTTAACTTTGAGTATCCAGGAAAAAAACTTATTGATGAATTTCTTTATGAATCGAAAATTTTAAGAATGCGGATTGACGTTCTCAATTGTTTTGACTTGGAATTGGTCTTTAATCGGTAATATCTGTGATATACGATAAATTTACTGAATCTTTTTTGACAATATCATGAATCGAATTCAACATTTTTAGGTTATTTTGTCAAAAACAATAAATCGGAAACTTACGATTCAGGCACTCAAAAAGGTTTTGAATCGGAATTTTCCGATTTATTGTTTTTGACAATCTAACCTAAAAAGTTTGAATTCGATTCATAATTGTCAAAAAAGATTCAGGAAATTTCTAATTAATAGGTTTAGTATTTTAGCAGTAATTAGTAATTTTTGTCTGTAGTGGACAAAACGTAAATTGTATCAGCTAAAGAGATATACAACTGTTTAGCTGTTGCAACTAACACTTTATCTGACACGACTAAAGCGTTAATTTATTTTGGTAACAACTTGCGCACACATATATGAAAACATTTATAACAAAATTAAACATACATGTTTAATTATTTTTTTATTTAGAACATAAATTTATCTCTGGGTGGTATTTACATAATATAACTACATAATAATTGCATAATAATTATAAAATAATTACATAATTAGAAATATCGATTTATTAAATATTGTTTTAAATATGATTAAATATTAAATTTATTAATGATTGATTTAGAAATATTTTACATATGAAAATTGTTTTTCAGATTACACAAGAAGCTGGTGAAATTATGATAACATTTCCTTATGGCTACCATGCTGGTTTCAATCATGGTTTCAATTGCGCTGAATCAACAAATTTTGCCGCCCCTAGATGGGTTGAATATGGAAAAAGAGCTACTCAGTGTACATGCAGTAAAGATATGGTCAAAATTTCCATGGATACCTTCGTCAAAAGATTTCAGCCAGAAAGGCAAGTAAATCTTTTTTGATTATTTTGATTTATTTCGTTATAAAAAGATTTTCAACATTTCTTTTGGTACTTTAAAAAAGTAAATGAAAAATTTTTAAATCCGTATGAATTGTTGAATAAGAATTATAGGAAAATGGAAAACATAAATAAACTCGATACTTATAAGTTTTAAAATTTCACGTACTTGAATTGCTTTCATTGTTTATAAACAAATTTTAATATTATATTTAAATTTAAATGTCTATAGAAAAAATCGCAATTCTCAATATTATTCATATTCTTTGTCAGTAGTTTACATAATATGTTTAAATTTTCAGATATGAATTGTGGCTTCGTGGAGAAGATGTAGGACCGCATCCTGAAGATCCGCGTCAAACTGCTGCTCCTATGCCTTCTCAGTTGGACTTACTATGCAACAGCAAAAGCAACGGAGAATTGCCCGAAGGATATTTGTCTGCTATTCCTAAAAATAAGCGTCATACAATCCACTGCAAAAAGAACGGCCCTAGTACCAATATGGATTTGACTCAGCTAGTTAAAAATCAGCCTAACATTCCTCCATACGTGAAGCAATTTCTTCAAATGATGGACGATGAAGAACCTGAAGCTGAACCAGATGAACAGCAGCTGGAAGTTTTGGAAGACATTTGGCTAAAAGCGGGAGAAATGGGTTTGTTTTCTTTTTCCTTTTCATTTTAGTTTTATGTTATTTTATATTTTTCATTTTATATATTTATATTATTTATATGTTTTATTTTATATATTTATATTGTTTAGATTTCTTATTTTATATATTTATGTTTATGTCTATTTTATACTGCATAATATTCATACTGAAATTTTGTTTGTCTTTATTGCAGATGTGGATGAAGCATCTGTTTTCGACGACGGCTATAATCGTAAAAAAGGAAGGAAAAGAAAGAAGAAGCTACTAATTGAAAAGGAAAAACCAAAAACGAGAAAATCAGCTCTCAAGTCTAGAGCTAATTCCGAATGCAGTTCAACAGAAGAAAAGTCGAGTTTATCTGAAGATTTGTTAAATTCTAGCCCTATTAAAAAAGAATTTTTCAACGCTAGTGCGTCCGATATTGATGACAATGAGAAACCACCTAAACTTGTAAAAGAGAAACGCCAGAGAGGAAAACCTGGTCGTAAAAAGAAGCTTGCCACTGATAATGATAAAGAGAAAAAGCCCAAGAATATAGAGAGAAAGAAAACAAAGCAACCCAAGATAATAAGGAAGAAAAACAAGTTTCCCGTTGATGGTCTATTTAACAGTAACGAACCTATCGATGTGTCGGATGCGGTAGTTCAACGCAAATTGATGGCAATGCCAAGTCTATCCTCTTATAAGACTTCAGCGAAAGACTCTTTCAGTTCTCAAACCACAACATCATCTGAAGTATCATCTTCAGAAACCGACGCAGAAAACAAATCATCTTTAACCGATATTCCAAATGATTTCGTACCTCCAAATATTTCTTCAATCATTGACAACCTCTTTAAAGAAGACTCTGAAATTAAACCAGCCCCTCAGGATGATTATGCGAAAATAATTAAAATCAGCGATGACATGAAGGTGAATCCAGAGATTAAAACATGCAAACCTTCAATTTTAAAGAGACCCAGTTGTACAATACAGAGGAAAAGAAACAAGAACATGCCGAACATAAAGGATAGTGCACTTCTAGTCAATTCAGGCGATAAAAAACAATTTTGCTACTCAAGTTTAAAGGGTTCAAAAGTGGGCACTAAAGGCTATGAAAGAAGTAATATTCTAAAAGCACCGAAACTTAATTTAGCTGGAGACAAACACGACAACCGACAAATGACGAAACAAGAGTCTGAGAAGCTAAACAAAGATTTAAATAGGGTCATCGATACAGCCTATATTCTTCCACCGACAGTCTGGAATCAAACGCAGAATTCTCATTTGTTGTCAGCAAACAGTGTTGCTTATTTACCGAGTAATACAACCATTACTAAATGTAATCACCCCAGCCAGTCATCGTTTATAAATCAGCCTTTAGCGTCGTCTCAATCATCAATGTTGTGTCCGAAATCAATTAAATCGTCAATGTCGCCTCAATCTTCAATATCAACTCAAGCGTCGATTTCGACTCAAGTTTCAATTTCGAATCAAGCTTCAATTTCGACTCAAGCTTCAATTTCGAACCAAGCTTCAATTTCGAATCAAGCTTCAATTTCGAATCAAGCATCAATTTCAACTCAATCATCGAGTCAAGCAACAATTCAACCATCAATCTCGAATCAAGCAACAATCCAAGTATCAATTTCGGCTCAAGCAGCAACTTTCACTCCATCGTCAACTCAATCGTCAGCTCAAACTTCGACTCAATCTTCATTGGCTCAATTGTCAGTATCAACCCAGCCATCAATTCCGGCTTCAATGTCCAATCAGTTGCCAATATCAACGCAGTCCTTAATTTTGAGTCAGCAGTCAACATCGAATCAACCATCAATGTCTACTCAATCGTCGAATCATTCATTTCCGGTTCAATGCCCTCAATTGTCCAATCAAACACTCGTGTCTAACTTGTCGGCATCCAACCAGTTTCTGCCCATTAATTGCAGTAAAATGATAAATCAAAGAGCAGAATTACTTAAGACGAATCAGCGGAGTATGGTTTCCAGTCAAGAGAATCGAATCTACCCGAAGAACAATAAAATACTAATAGTAGAACCAGTACCTATAAACTACTCCAAATCCGAAGAGGCGAAAAATATGATCAGAAAATACGCCCCTATGCCCGAATCTCAAAAAATCAGTTCAGCTCTAGATTTAGAAAAGAAATGTCACATGTCCATTTCCTATTTGTCGAATTGTCAAGAAAAGCTCTCAAGTTTATCGCCTCCGATTAAAATACCAAAACCTTTAATGACCGCGACTAGTATAACTCCGTCGAATGTTCCAAAGTTCCCAATCGGAGGTGATTATTTCAAGAATAAAAAGTCACCAACCGTTTGCCAGGTCTTGTCCCAGAAAAAGCCGCCCCCTTCTTTGGTGCGGATAGCAAAGCCTATCCAGAAAAACCTGAACAAATCGATACTCTCAAAGGACTTTAAAATGTCGGCAAATTTGCTTAAAAATACGTATCAACTGGAAGAAGACGACGATGATGTGATAATTGAAAAAATTGAGCCTAAACCGATTGAGAAAATAAAATACATTTCAAAGAAGTGCTCCATAGCGACGCAGGTTAACAATTTACCGGTATCGGAAAGTAATATGTTTCTGTTCAGCACTACGAATAATAATATTATCAGTAGTATTGCCAAGCAGCCTACGGATATAATGAATCGATCGTTGTTGGTTAACAACACTAAAGCCTCGCCATTTAGTAATGAATGCTGCGAGAAAATTGAACCAAAGGTAATAGAAGTAGGGCAAAATCAGATGCAAGATCGCAGGAGTAGTTTAATCGACAATTTGTCACAAAACACGCAAAGTATGATACAAAACAAGACTATTAGTATATTACCTTCTATGGAATCAAAGAGCAGACGAAAATCAAAAGAAAAGCCGAAAAAAATCATTGTCAATCGAATTTTGGAGGAAAAGCCAGAGACGTCGGGTTTTAATTGTCAATCGCCATCGCTGAGCTTGTACGCTAAAAACATCTTACCTGTAAATAACTCAACTATTCCGGGACACGTTGCAGAGATGTTGTATCCGAATATACCGGATCATAAGTGTCTACAGGCTTTCAATGATTATTGGAGTGCTCAAATTTCGCATTGTGCAGTTTGTGCACCTTTTGCCTTGGCGAAAAATTCAAGTAACAGGCAAATGTCTTCGGACTGGAAATATTCCACTTCAACAGTATTACCGGAAAACTCTCCAATTTGGGTACGAATTATTTATTTGTAAAATATTACGTGTTTAATATAAGGTTGATTCTCCTGAAAAATACCTAGTTTTCTTTAAAACAGTAAAATATGTTTTTTTCTAGTTTAATTATTTTGTTTTCCACATATAAGTTCCTAAAGATATTTAGAAAGAAAAATTGAAGTTGCGCAAAATTAGTTTCAAAAAATACGACCTTTTTTAGCATTTTTCTATATCACACGACTTGAAGGTTAAATTACTTGATACAAATTTTCTGATTTTTATTAATACTCTTTCTAGTAAATTTTTGGATTTATACATTTTTTTATAGTAATATTAGTAATAATTTAAATTGATTTAATAATTATTTATCAAAGTTCATCTAAACAATTATTAATAAAATTGCATTTAATGGTTAGATGTTTCAAAACATTGAATATGAACAATTAAAAACAAAAGAAGAATACTTCAGAAATTTTAAAAAGGCTTCGGAGATAAAAAGCTTCGTAAATGAAAAATATACATTATTTATTATTTTTACAAATATTATGATGAAATTAACTAATATTTTGAGTTATATCGTCGAATATTTCTAGTAAATACTCAAATTCCTGTTTGAGATATTTGAAGTCGTCTTTTTCAGGAGAATCACCCATATATTTTTTAACATTATTTGCTTCTTAATAACTTTAATTCAAATAAAAAAAATCTTAAAAAGAAAAAATTCTTTAAGAATAGAATTGAATAGAATTACAAATGCGACTAAATCCATTTCAAAACAGGCGGTGAAGTTCAAATTTTAGATTTAGTTGTCCGCATCGAATATATTATTGTTCATAAAAAATAAGTGGACACGTATTTTTCCGATTTTGAGAAAGACCCTTTTTAAGGAAGTTGTGAACATTTTTATTTTTCACGTTAAGAATCGAAAAAATGAGATAAAGAATTGTTTTACATGTAATTCTTTTTTTTTTAATTAAGATAGTCTAATTCGTTTAAAGATTCTTATAGGTGCATTTGTCTTCTTTAAAAACCTTTTTGAAATTTGAAATAATTTTTAAAATTAACCAAATAACGGCAGATTTTCGAAAAATATATATACTCAATTTTCCCAAAAACTCCACCTTTTTTTGCTCAAATTTTTATCATAAAATTTTATCAATATAAACAAAACTAATGGAAAATTATGTTCATGTTTGACAATTTTGCTTCCTTATAGAGAAAATTTATTTAGAAATTTATTTTTTGAATTAACATTTCAAATAACACTTCAGTTTCTAGGTTTTAGTGTAGACTCGAGTCTAATAACCATACCAAATTTCATTCAGATCGGTGAAAGCGTTTTAGAAATATTGTGTCCAGTTGTATCAAAAATACAATTCGATTCGTTATTTAGAAAAAAAAACTTTTAAAATTTTATATCTTTGCCCCCTGATTTTTTATATTATAGATGTAAAATTAAGAGAAAACAGTTTTTGCAATGTTTCAAGAAAAATGTGTATAAATAGTAAAAGAAAGAAATTATTAATGTCCTATTTATAAATTTAAAAGAAATTATCATTTGTGCAATTGATAAATAATTAAAATTTTTTTAAAGGTTTCCTCGAGGCTATTTGCTGCAAATTCAAAAGAACAAAATATAGAACCTGAAAACAGCAAACTTCTTAGATGTAGAGAATGTCATGTAACAGTTCATGCCTCCTGCTACGGTGTTACTGTAATTTCTACTGATTCCCAAAGTTGGGCGTGTGATAAATGTAAGGCTGGAAAAATGGAAGTGGTAAGTAGTGCCAAAAATCAAATCATAAAATAATAAGATGTAAGTTTCATTTCGCCTCAAAAAAAAAAAATACCAGAAAATAAAAAAAATGCGAGCATGTTATAAAAAAATCCAAAACTTTCAAATTGCATCCATTTTTAAAAAAAATTACAATTACAACTATTTTTTACAAAATTTCAAAATATTGTCCTGACAAATTAATTACATTAAAATCCTTATTGACGTTTTATTTCTCAAAATATATAATTTTTTATGTCAATTCCGGTTATCCGGATTGAGTCTGGTCCCAACTGATTCGGATAATTGAAATTCTACTGTATCTTCAAACTGAAGACATAATTTTGCTACAAAAATGCTTTATACTAATGACAATTTTGTAATATTTCAGATGTGTTGTTTGTGTCCTATGAATGGTGGAGCAGTGAAAAGGACGAGTGACGGTCTTTGGGCACATATAATGTGTGCGCTTCTTTTACCAGGGATAACATTTAAAGACGCTGTGAACAAAGATCCTATAAACGTTTTAACGATGAAACAAGGATTAACAAAACAATTGTGTTGTTGTTGTGGACAAAAGAGTGGAGCCTGTCTTTCTTGCGATCAGTGTGGTTCCCTCTTTCATCCTTCTTGTGGTTTAGTCAAAGGAGCCACTTTTGTTATTCCACCCTACAATTCAGAAGAACTCAAAGTAATTGAAAAATCATTAAATAATTGAATCCATGAATGAATCATTAAAATAATGAATTAATAATTATATTCATGAATTAATCATTAAAATAATGAATTAATAATTAAAATTTTGAAAACTCAATTGTTTTAATACATTTTCATAAATCAATTCTTTTTCTATTTAGAAAGTTTTGTTTCTTTGAGTTATTTAAATACTATTTTTTTGCAGATAACTTGTCATGGTCATGATGAAGGAAAGGAGAAAATACCCATGGTTGGTTTAGGCGAAGTTGTTTGGGCTAAACACCGCAACAGGCGATTTTATCAAGCGAAAATTTCGTCAATTCAGGATACTCTTTTTTACATGGTTACATTCGAAGATTGCAGTTTTAGCGAAGATCTTTATCCAGACGACATTACTGTACGTTTGCAGTTATTTATTTGCCTTTTTTATTTTAAGGAAATACAGTCAACTCTATGAATAGTGCCGCTAAAACTCTATGAATAGTGCCGCTAAAACTCTACGAATAGTGCCACTAAAACTCTACGAATAGTGCCGCTCTTCTTTTGTTCCTCCTCGTGCGTCCTTTGTTTCCTTTGTGCAAATCTGTTGCACTATTCGTAGTGTTGACTGTACTCCAAAAATTACATAACGAATTTCAGGCCTTGGACTTGTCTCACTATTGACACATTTTGACACTTTTTTTTAAGAAGTTGCAACTTTTTACTACCATTTTAAGAAAAAAACTACTTTTACTAAACCTGCTATTGACACTTTTTTTCATTTTTTCATTACAATTTAGTTGGAAAATGTTATTTTTTAGCTTACTTTATTTTCTTTTTTTTTTAAGAAACAAAAGATTACGAATATTTTAAAAATTTATGGTAAAATGTATAATTTATATAGATCAATTGATTCATTTTTAAATGTAAAATATTTTTTCCAAATGGACCATCACTAACAAATGACAATTTTAAAAGTTATAGTGAAAATTGACAAAAATGACATTTTTTCTAAAAATTTCTACTTTGAATAGATTCGTTTCTCAATGCAGAATTTTTTTCCACTGATCATAATTAACTGACTGAACTGTCATAATTAAATGACAATTTTAGAAGATATTTTTATTTTAACCCTTGTATATAAATTCAAATTTTTACACTAATTATTATGGCTTTTAAATTTTGTTATTGAACCCTAAAAGCCAAAATAATTATTGGAAAAATTTGAATTTAGAAAATATATCGAAAAATGTTATTTTGTAGATTATTTATAGTTTTGTCAAAGTTTATTCTTTATACGAGCCAATTGACTCGTCTCAGTGGAAGAAATCTAATGTTTTTATTTATTTCGTTCAATTTTGAATAAGAGAAATTTTATTTAAAAAAATCGTATTTTTAAAAGTGCTCAACATTTTTCGATTGAGTACTTCTATAAGAATACTTGGGTGCGTTTCTAGATTTTCGTAAGTGTAATAAGCATACAAAATTTCATTAAAATCGGGCAAAGTTTTTTCTATATATCCTGTCTAGAAAAAGTTGGTAATCTTCAAAAACTTTAGGTTTTGTAAAAACCTCTTGTGTTACTATGTAAAAAAATTTCTTGAAATCAGAGTTGTAATAAAATAATAGCATTTATATAAACTTTCAGCTCTTTTTTATATTTTAAAATTGTGTTTTTAATTAAAAAATAGGATGCAAATGACACTATTTTTAAAATTTTATGCCACTTTCGACACTTTTCTTTACCACAAAATAAGTGCGAGGTCTACGAATTGTGGATATTCGATTTAGCCGAATAATATAATGTTTGATTAAGAATACAAATTAATTGTAATTGTTTTTCTAGAACTATGATACCCGAAATATACCTGCAATTGGAGCGCGAGTCCGAGTCAAATGGACCGATAACAACATTTACGATGGCATTTTTGAAGGCACCAACCATCGTATTATGTACAATGTATGTTACTTGTTTTACTTTTACTACATTCAAAAAAATTATTTGAAATTTCATTTTATTAAATTTTTTTTGTTCAACAGGTCGTCTTTGAAGACAGTTCACAACTTTCTCTGAAACGAAATCAAATCTACAGTTTACAAGAGGATTTGCCAAAAAGAGTTCGTTTGCGTTTGGTGAGTGTAGTTTAAGATTGTGTTTTTATTTTTTACATAGGGTTTTTAATTAGTAATTCGTGTCTATTATTATTTCTTTGACTAATTTCTTTTCGTTTGTTTTTCTTTGTTTGCTGCTCATTTTATTTACAAAAGTCGGTCGCCACTGAAATGAAGCATCGAGCGCACCTTTACGGCATCGACGAAGATTCAGAATCACAAAGGAAGGGGAAGGTGTTGAAAAAAGTATGATCAGGCAGATATTATTGTGTTATTTTATTCAAACTAATTTGTAATTTGTACAAATTGTCTAAAACTATAATGCAGGTGAACGCAAAAATTCCTATAATGCGAAATTTTAATCGATTGACTTTTATTTGAAATTAAATTATTATTATTATTATTATTTTTAATTAAATGAACTAAACTTATTAGTTAAATTAATTTGATGTTAACGTAACTTTTATTATTTCCTTCACGAAAGTTATTATCGCGTTTAATATTCTTACTAATTTACTCGCTGTTAATGCGTGTAATTGTATAATACATAGCGTACTTTATATAAATATATGTATACAAAATAAAATACGTCGATTGTATATTTTAGACTACGCTTAAGTCGTACATTCTAACTATAAATATTTTGCTTCCCAACACACTTCGTACAATATTTTTTCTTTTTTTTTTCTTTTTTTTTTAAGGGAGATCAATTTATTGTTGTTGTATCTTAATTATGTATCTGATTTTAAAATAGCAAATAGAGCTTTCCTTTTTTGTATATTTCGCTATTATATATAATCTGCTTTAATACTGTGGTTTTTCTATATCGTTTTTGACATTGGAAAACATTCTTATAAAAATTTTCGTATATTTTAGTCTGCGTTTATGTATTAGACATATAATGAATTGTGAGTGATGTGTTTGCTATTATTATTATGATTATAATTATTATCATCACCTTTAATATATTAATTTACGAACCTGAATTACCGTTTTAAATTGTCAAAAGACTTTGTTTTAAAACATTTTGAGAAATTGCTTGTTAAAAGTTTGAGTATATTGATAATTTTTCAAAAAATAATGCATATATTCTATTATTAAATTTATTAAGTTTTAAGAGATTCTATTATCTTGAAACGAATAAACATCTATACATATATAAAGAAGAGATTTAACATCAGAATTAAAAAACAAAAGTAGTAAATTCTATAAGCATTCGTATTTCAAATACAATTACAGGCACTTTTAATGTAAAAAATGTTTTCAATTTTATAAAATGAAAACTTTTATTAAAAGACTTCTTCTAGTGTAGAAAAATAAGAATGGAATTTTGAAAAACAACATTGTACTCAAACTTTTTTTGAATAATGTATTGTACAAGATGTTCCATGTAAATATTGAGAAATGAACTATGTGAAACTTTAAAAATCCAATCGTACATCACATTTGATTTTTTCCTTTTTATTTTAATTAACAATGAGTTGTATGTTTGGATATGCTGATAAGAGTATTAATCTAGTCATCTGATAGGCAAACGCATTCATTTATTATTTTCAATTATAGATTATAGATAATTGACTTTTTAAAGTTACTTTCCCAAGTAACTTAAACAATTTGTAGGATCAATCCTTTTTTACGTTTATAAATATCAGATGATTGGACTGGAGCTTATATTTGATGCATATCGTTAAATATGTGAATCTTGATATTATTTATCATGTCATACAACTGTTGTGTTATCAAATTAATAAAACTTGACTGAAGCAAAACCATTGCTATAAGCAAGTTTGATTCTCTTTGATCTCATTTGCACTTTTAATTAAGTATTATACAGACTGTTGAGTGGCGATTCGTCGCAAGTGTAATTCTTTAATCACTGATTGTAAGAGCTAGATTTATGTATTGAACTATAATAGTAAATAAAACAAGAAAATAGCGCGTTAAAAAGGTATTGAATACATTTATTTAAAGAATTTATTTTTAAAACAAAAAGTTTGTGACTGCAAAATTGTTTTCCGTTTTATTAATTCAGTTTCGTAGCAATACACGAAGAAGAAAATAAGCTTATTTTTTTCTTCATATGTATTTGTCATATATATTATGTATTTGCCTAATTCACGTTTGGAAAGTACACTTCTAAATTAATAGTTATAAATTTTCGATTAAAAAATGGAAAATTGTACATCAATGTAACAATGTTTTCTTAAGGATGTTTCCTAGTTAATCTTGACTAATCTTAAACGTTATATTTGTTTGATACAATTATCATCAGTATTTAACTACTTTATCGAATGTCAATAATGTAGAATTCTATAGGTAACAACGGGTTTAATAACCGCGAAGTAGAATAAGGAGACGTGACGCCATGTGACGCGTCGATAAAATCAATTTCTGTCCCACGCTATCAGCTGGACTTGGCGTAAATAGCGAATCACATGAAAAAATTTATTAGTGATTTCCAAAATTCCAGACTGACAAGTTTAAAGCGAATTCACTTCTTTTTAAGTAAAAAGAAAGTGCATTTTTACATATTTTTTTAGTCATAAGTAATTTATTTGAGATAAAACTTTCCAGTTGTTTAATCTACTACAGTCGTGTTCCAATGTAGTAACGAAGTCGGGACCGGAAGTGACCATTATAGTAACGGTGACATTTGTAGGTTATGTTTCACAATAATATACAATTA
>WNHD01001734.1:0-24189 GCA_011057455.1 Ganaspis sp. Gsp50 | reverse complement strand
CACATCGTCAAAAAGTCAAAAAATGTGCAAGAATTGACGATTTCTTGTTTTGTGGACAAAAATTGTTTTAAAATCGTAGGAAATAAATATTTTCAATCGGTCTATAAAACTACGCCAAGCTTTTTATATGCCAAAAAGCTTCGCGCAAAGAAATCATGAAACGCTCTAATTATCTCAGAGATCTTTTAATCACTTCAACAAAAAGTTAAACTTAAATGTGCAAGAATTGACCATTGCTTGTTTTAAGGACAAAAATTGGTGTAAAATCGTAGGAAATAAATATTTTCAAGCGGTCTATAAAATTACACCAACCTTTTTTTATGCCAAAAAGCTCCGCGCAAATAAATGATTAAAAGCTCTAATTATCTCAGAGATCTTTTAATCACTTTATCAAAAAGTCAAATTTAAATGTGCAAGAATTGACCATTGCTTGTTTTGTCGACAAAAATTGTTGTAAAATGGTAGGAAATAAATATTTTCTTGCGGTCTATAAAATTACACCAAGCTTTTTATATGCCAAAAAGCTCCGCGCAAAGAAGTCATGAAAAGCTCTAATTATCTGAGAGATCGTTTAATCACTTCAACAAAAAGTTAAAATTGAAAAATTTTTACCTCTGAACTACTTTTGATATTTGAAATTCAATTTATATTATTATTACTTCTAAAATTATCATTTTTCAGTAATATTTTCTTCTTAAAAACTGTTCCAGATAGCTTTTTGCAAAAAAGAAAAGAAAAAATTTCTATGAGGAAGCAAAATGTTCATGAAATGAACATAATTTTCCACTCGTTTCCTATAAGTCAAATATAGTCAATGTCTTGGCTTTTTTCTTAAAATCTAAACAAATTCCTAGAAAATACAAAAGAAGTGTTACAAAAATTTTAAAAATGTGTTCGTTGTTCAGGCGAGGGAAACAAAGTCAAATAAAAAGAAATATTTTTTAAGGTTGATTTATTTCAAATATGATTTGCAAGGAAAGTATTTTTAAAACAAAATACTTGCGTACGAAATATAAAAATGATAGATTTGTACAATAATGATCTAATACTATATAAGATATTTGACAACATAGTACAAAAGCATAACTTTAACGCTCATATAAACATAAAATAAACTCTACGTTTGTTTGGAGATCATATTCCTTCCGCTCTTTGAGTATAATATTCGATTCTCACATTCGCAAATTACAATCGACACTTCCATGCACAAATTTTCACAAAAGTCTCCTATTAAAAACAATTTGCTCTTGAATAAAAAAAATTTGACTCTTTTAAATTTCTTAATTCATTTGTCCATTTCGTACGAATCGACAAATGGTACGAATCGACAAATGATACGAATTACAGAGCACGAATAACAACCCATCAGTTATTCTAATTAACTTTTGACGTAACGTCCAATATAGAATCTAAGATATAAAGTAGCAAGTTCTAATATCACAATAGAGACATTTACGTCTTACAATATAGAAATATCGTTTTTTTTGTTGCCGACAACAATTCAAAATATTTGCACAAAAACTTAACAGTAACGACAGAAGTACATTTTCTCGCAAAATACTCATAGAATCATTTGTACATAAAATTTAACCGACGATACATTATTTATATATGTACATTTAATGCCACGACTAAAATTGTCAAAATATGGCTCAATATCGAGAAATTGATACAAAGTGAAAAAGGAAAAAAAGAAAAAAAGGAAAAAAAGGAAAAACAAAAAAAAAGAAAGAAAAAAAAACAAAACAAAAATCAGTGCTCAAATTCAATCTAAAATTAATTCTCAAATATGATTCCTTTTCATGCGCAAATCATCAAATACTTTCAATTCTGAACGTCGCGCTTATAGTCTACGAATTCTAATCACTAAGTACATTATTCATAAGTTGTTAACAAAATTAGACAAAACATGGCAACTGATTTCCAAATTGCAAGAAATTGGAAATTTTCATTTGGAAAACAATAGCAATTAAAAGTTGCACAAGGTATGTTCTACCTTTTGACAATATATTTATACATCTGATGCGGTAAAATTCGAAAATTAAAACAAAAAAGACAGAGATAGATTTGATTATCAAGTTTAAGTACTATACGCCGTCTAATACAAAAAGTTGTGTAAAACTTTTTTCCAGTCCAAACACCCTGCACCAAATTCCAATGAAACTCCAATTGAAACTCCAATGAAACTTCCAATGAAATTTACACGGAAAAAAAATGTTCTGTGAAAACTGCAACTGCGTTCTGTAGAACGCATAAATAAGTGTGCTTTGTGATCTACACAAAAGTGATTTGGAAAAAACACAAACTAGCTTGTGTTAATCCCAAGAAATTCAGCAATGCGCATGCGCCACGCATGCTCAAAGGAATCAGCTGTTCGCGTTCTACATCGTACCATTGACATATTGTCGCACATACAGAATTAATTTGTGTATTTCCCAAACTCAGTTGTTTGTAAAGATCACAAGTCCTGTTTTGCAGACGGCACAAGTAGTTTCAGTGAATTTTACAAAACATTTTCTTCCGTGTAAGCTGAAATTTCGATTCAGCAGTTCAAAACATGGATATTCAAACAGATAAATTCGCGGCCCTAGTGGCAGATTTTCAACTAATATAAGCGCGACTCTCTTCACTCAATGTAATTCTGTACATTTTCCTTGTTATGTCACTGTTTCTTAATTGCATGTCGAACGATTTTTGATATTTTATATTGTTTTACAATTTTTGTTATTCTGGGGATAAAATCGAAGCACATATATCTGAAATAAATTATTGAAAACACAGAAGAAGAGAAAATAATAATAACACTTTGAGTATTAAAAACTTGTTTAAAAAGTCTGTCAACTTCTAGGAATACCGTAAAAATTGATGAATCGCTACATAAAGAGGTTGAAACATTAAATTATATATGAATCATATAATTAATACAGTTAAAATTAAATTTGCCTGGTAAGTTTATATACTCACAATTCTAGGTTATGTTTTACGACTATATTTTTTAATGCTGATTTATCAGCGAGTATTGAAATTGCATTTAAGTCTTTAATCAATACGTGTGACAAACAAGCATTAATTAAAACATTTCAGAAAGCTGTGAGACGTAATAAAAATACACTCTCATTATTGATGAGAATGTAAAAAGTTTGAATACAAAGTAGCGTAAAATACAGATGAGCTGTGTCATTATTATTTTCTCATTTTCTGTATTCCCAATTATTTATTTCAAATAAATATGGTTTCTATATGTTATTTTAAACAAAATGAGCCAATAAAAAGTGCGTTTAAACAAAAATTGAAAAAAATTCACTTTCGGAAACAAAATCGCTATTTCTGATTTTTTGTAGTTTTGTTTTCGAAAGTGAATTTTTTTCAAGTTTTGTTTAAACGCACTTTTTATTGGCTCATTTTGTTTAAAATAACATTTATCAACTTTCGACTAAAGAAAATTGCAATAAATGATTGTTTCCAATTGAAAAAGCAAATATTACACAAAAACATAACCTCACTTTCAATGTTTGTCTGATTCCTGCTTGATAAAATTTGTTAAATAAAATACATTTCAAAACACGATTACAATGCTTCCTCTATAAGGAAGCAAAATCTTTTCAGATAAACGAGAAGATAAAACTTGGAAAGAAAAAGTATATAGAACAATATTTTTAGTTTAAATCGTTGATCAAACACCTTGTGGACTTCAACTTGGTTACTGTTCTGCACTACGGTGGCGGCCATATTGAATAGTTCTAATATTAGCCGACAGTGGCGTCTGGCAAATTTAAACTGCCAATGAGTCACGTTTATATTAGTTCAAAATCTGCCACTAGGGTCGCGAGTTTAACTGTTTGAATCACCAATACCTATATTCTCAAGGTTTTAAAAAATCCAATAAATAAGAACAATTTTGGAACATTAAAGCTAGAATAAAAAAAGCAGTGAAGGCAATCTTAAGTCTTAGGTCGGAAGCGCGACATATAAAACTCGCAATCTGCACAATAAATCGCCGGTTGTACGACGTTCTTCTTTCCGCAAAGATGGCAGGGTTTTGTGCCAGCAATGGCAGTCGGTTTTTGCAAAGCCGTAGCTTGGATAAGATTGGTTTTCACGGCAGTTTGGAAGACGACTTTATTCTTGGGAGCAGGATGCTGATACGTTGGATATTTCATATTGGACTGGATCTGTCCGTTCTGCAAGGGATTCGGATAAGTTTGATTAGGCGCCAGGACATTCTGCTGCTCCAACTTCTGAGGTCGGTAATTATCTACCCTCTGTTGGTAACCATTCTGCTGTTGATAAGCAGCGCCCGGATTCGGCGGAGGTTGATACTGCGGCAGCTGACCCGCCCTCTGCTGAGCCTGATACGCAAATCCTTGATAAGTCCCTATCCCTTGATTCGCAAACTGCTGATAAGGATTTGGAGATTGATTTGAAGGGTAGAATTGCTGCTGCGCGTGCTGAACAGTGATTGGACTGTGGTTCGAGCTCAAGCTCCCGTTGTGGGACCCCGGAAGACTTCCGTTGTGATTACCAGAAAGATTTGCGTTATGATTAACAGAAAGACTTGCGTTGTGATTTCCGGGAAGACTTGCATTGTGATTTCCGGGAAGACTTGCGTTGTGGTTTCCTGGAAGACTTGCATTGTGGCCTCCAGGAAGACTTCCATTTCCTGCAGCGCTGCCACCCACGGAAAGACCGTTGAGAGTTGCGTTATGATTCGCAATTCTCTGATTAAGACTCTGCTGCGAAATTTGCTTGTTCATTTGGTTATGCTGCTGCTCGAGATGATAATACTGGTAGGCGTTTTTCGCGCAGTTTTTCTGATTTTGAGGCAAGTTTTGCATCTGGACTGTGAATGGACTCGCCGGCTTTTGTTGAGGCAGGTTTCTGGGATGTGAAGTTTGCGTTTGTGGGTAGCCAGAAGGTGTTTGAGTGAACTGCGGATATCCGCTTTGCGAGTACCTTATCTGGGTCTTGAAGCCTGCGTAAGCGTCCCTGAGGTCTTGACCTTCGTAGGAGTAGTTTTTCGCCTCCGTGATGTAGTTCTTCGCCTCCGTTGTGTAGTTCTTCACCTCTGTTGTGTAGTTCTTCGCCTCCGTGTAGTTTTTCACTTCCGTGTAGTTTTTCGCCTCCGTGTAGTTCTTCGTCTCCGAGTAGTTCTTCTCCCCGCAATCGTTTTGCCTGGGCCTGACGGAGTCGGGGAATGGGAGAGGATTCACGCTCCTGAGTTGGTCTTGGAACGGAGTGGCGGGGATGCTGTCGGCTTCGCTCTTGAGAGGAAGAGTGTGCTGCTGGAATTTCATGGTGGTGTTTTCCCGGTTCATCTCCGCTTCCTGGAGGGTCTTGATCTCCCGCAGAACTTTGGCTGTTTCGGGTTTATTCATTGCAGAGCGCAATACCCTTTCCAAGATGGGATTCGGAATGTAGGAGTCCTTCTCGTCGTCTTCGGCTGTTGCCACGAGGACTACTTGGTCGCAAAACGAAACACTCTTCTTCTTCCCTATCCTGTGCTTTATCTTGCGAGGCGCGATGTCCTCCTCGTTAGGCAGAATCGACGTATTCTGGATCGTGTTCTGCATCGCGACTTCGCTGATATCATCCTCTGGATAATCAATCGGGAGCCCGTTTTCATGCGGCAGGGTCAAAGACGCCGAGAGAATGGCAACGTTCAGTCCGCTTTCTTCCCCGGAGAAATTCGATTCATAATTCGAATTCAAGATTTGATTTTGATTCAGCGAAATGTTCTGCATTTGCACCTGATTCTGCAAGTGTGCTTTATTTAGCATCGAACTCTGGTTTTGTATCTGATTTTGCACTTGGTTTTGGAATTGATTCTGCACTTGATTCTGCACTTGGTTTTGGAATTGATTCTGCACTTGATTCTGATTTTGGAATTGATTTTGAACTTGATTCTGATTTTGGAATTGATTTTGCACTTGATTTAGCATTTGGTTTTGGAATTGACTCTGTACTTGATTTTGCATCTGGTTTTGCATTTGCTGGAATTGATTTTGCGCTTGGTTTGGCACTTGATTCAGCGTTTGATTTTGCATCTGATTTTGCACACTGTGGGTCTCGATTTTCTGATTGTCAGTGTCTGTTTTCTGGTCTGGTTTCGGCGAGAGAGCTTTTATTTGTTCAAACTTGGCGGCCATGTCTTTAACGGAGGATGTGACGACCCTGGAGCAATCGGTGACATCGCGACCTGGATCGAAACTCGGAATGAGGGTGTTCAACATCAAGTCGCTGGTTCTCCTTGCGACGGTTCCACCCTGAATTCCTGTGCTTCTGATTTTCGGGATATCCTGCTCGACCAAGGTTTGCTTATTGATTCGCATTTCCGCCTGTTTTGCCTGAAGTTCCCTGAGCCAGGTTTCGTTGGCAGCTTTGTCTTCAGCGTCGAAAGACTGGACCCTCTTTTCTTTGGCCTCGACAGCCAGGATCTGTTCCCTTTTGAGCTGGAGCTGCGTGAGTAGACTGCTGATTTGCTGTGCTTCGGATTGTTCCTTTTGATCTTCGATGGAGGGAGGAGGTGGCGGGAAGTCTTCACTGGCTTGTCTCGAGTGCGAGATGGAAGGAATGGAAGGATACGGAGGTGGTGGAAACTCCTCGCTGGGTTGCCTCGAGTGGGAACCATTTTCGGGATACGGTGGAAGCTCTTGTTTGACGGGACTCTGCTCGTTGTGGACGTCGGCTCGGGTCACGACAAAGGTCGGTTCGTAGAGGATTCCGTTGGCGTATTGGACAACGTCGTCTTGTATCCTCGGTTTGCTGTTGTAATTCACCTGAGAAGTGCTGCCTTCGTAGGATGGAATGAAGGGCAGGGAGTGCGGTTCTGAGGAATAATCCGCGTAGTTAGAGTTTCTATTCGCCTGGTTGTGATTCATGTGACTCCAGTAGTTTTCTTGAGGCGAGCCGTCTGGGTAAAGAGACTTGTCAGCTTGTTGCTCGTTTCGCACTTCTGCCGAACACTTAGTCTTGCTAAGTTGAGAAGTGGTCCTGAGGGGTGGAGGCGGAGGAACTTTGGCGACGTGCAGGACTTTGCCTACACTGCCGTGGAAGCTCTTCCTCATCAGGCGACTTCTCTCTAAATTCGGGTTCCCCATACTACCGCTGCCATTTCCCGAGAATTCCAAGTGACCTTCCGACAAATATCCACACAAAGATGCGTCTGTTCCCTTGAGTCCGACGCTTGAATCATCCACTGATTGTTTCGGCAACGTGCTGGAATTGCCAGGTCCATCTTGACCTTCCCTGAGATCTGGCATACTTCTATTCTTCCTTTTGATCAATCCCCCCATCAGCAGCTTCCTCCTGATCTTGTGCTGCTTTTTGCCCTGCTTTTGATCACCATTTTGTTGATTCTTGCTCGTATTTTCTAGAGAGTTTTTCTCGAGTTTTGTGGCTTTGAAAGATTGGGAAGTACGCGGTGCGAGTGAAAAGTCCTTTGACGCGTTCTTGTTTCGTTCCTCGCTGCGAGCTCGCTTCTTGTCCTTTTTATCATCATCGCAGCGTTTCGTCCTGCCGAAAAGTCCAGTCCTCTGGGTTGGACGGTCGTACAACATGTATTCTTCATCTTCGATCATATTCGCTGTTGAGTTTTTATTCCTAGGGGACTTCTTCTTCGGTAGAGTCGCATAAATCTCGATACTCTTTGTAGCCGGCTTGTCTACAATTGCTGGTGTGTTAACTAAAAGTTCTCGACTATTTTGACGCGAGTGGTTGCCTTTGTCCCGTGAACTTTGGCGAGAGTGTTGACCAGATTTGCTATTCTCCCGCGAGTGTCTTCCTTCAAGTACTGCTTCTGTAAACATACATTTCGAATCATTAATTTCATTCTAACAATTACATTCTCATCAATAATAATTCTCATCAATAATAATGCTCATCAATAATAATTCTCATCAATAATTTGAATCAAAAATGCAAATTATAAACATTTTGTGATACGTTTAATGTCAGGGTGAAATTATAAAGAATTTCATCATCCAACAAACTAACATCAACAAAATTATAAACTCGACTCGGATTGATAAATTCTTTACCATTCAACAAAAATGAAAAACAATGTATTAAGAAGGGAAATGAAAAAAGAAGAGAAATGAAAAGAATGCAATATTGATAGAGTTATATGGATACCTTCTTTGTCGCCATTAGCGATAGCCTGCTCTTGAAGCATCCTCCTGTGCAAACTTCTTGTCCTCATGACGCAGGTGTTATGCTTCATTCTCGCGATCTTGATCGTCTGTGGATTGTTATATGGAGCGTCCATAGCTGCTCTGGCTTTGCTGCTCGCCGCTGTACAAAGGACAGAAGCAGTCACGAGATCTCCGGTATCTTCAGCAGCTCTAGACTTTTCCAAAAGTGCGTCTGTCTCTTTGCAGAGCCGTTCGCAATCGTCACCCGATTGTGGCTGGTATCCTTCCGGAATCTGCGCAAGCTACACAACAAGACTTCAATTAATAAAAGAACACTAGATTATGTAAATGACTTTATGTGAATAACACTATTTAAACAAATTTATCTAAATGAATTTATCTAAATAATATCTAAATGAATTTATCTAAATAACATTATAACATTCTCTAAACGACTTAAGAGAAAAGAAGTAAAAATATAACAATTGAAATTGAAACAAAATCGCACCTGTAAATTGTGCTTCAAGCCCTGCTGGAGTGGAAGGCTATCAGTGGACGAAAGAGAATAGGAATCATAACCCGCGTCGTAATGACCGCTGCTGCTGCTTGACAATTCACCGGATTTGCTGGTCGGACTCTTGGGCACTCCAGAATTTCTCTGCACCTTATTTACTATATATAAGTATGGATTTTCCATCGTTGTTGACGAACTGGAAGAGGCACTGTTACGATCACCAGACCAGTTTCCCGAATCACGTCTCCTTGGGACATTGAGATGATCCGGAATACTAATTCCATCCTGAGCCGATCCAGCACTCAAGCTTCTCGTCAACTGCATCTGCTGCTTCTTCTGCTGCTGCATCACAGTCTCCACTGCCCTTCGACTAATGTACTTTGCATCCACATCTCCGTCCACCGCATCCACGCCCTGAAAATATTCAAAATAATATTTAATATTCAAAATAATATTGAATATTCAAAATAATATTCAATATTAATAATATTAATATTCAAAATATCGGAAAATACTCGGATATTTTAATTTAATGGAAAAAAAGTATGGACTGATTTGATTGCTTACCTGATTGGCAAAGATGTTATTTTGAATATCAGTGAGATTTTGATAATCGCTGTAGATTTTGCGCTGCGTGTAGATGTGAGGGGGGCTGTCCGGGTTGGGAGTGATTGCCCTCCTGGCAGTGCTATTAATTGGCGGTTTTTCAGGACTGGGAGTAATCGATCGTCGGACATTATTTTTCGGTGGAGTCTTGAGACCATTCCCATTGGGAAAAGGAGTGATTGTCTTGGGGGCATTCTCGGTATTGACGGGCGTACCAGCCGGGGTCGCGTACAACAAAAGAAGTGGCTGGTATCGACCTCTCCTACACTTCTCAACGACCTGTTCCCATCGAGGTCCAATCTCCTTCACGGTCGCGTCGTCAAAATATATCCAAACCTGAAATTCACATTCACAATCAGTCTTGCTCTCTTTCTCAACCCATTTCATTTCACAATCATATTATTTCTTGCCATTAATTTTCATAATCATTTACTTTTAATTTTCTTTTCTTTCCTATTGATTTATATTTATTTTCACTTATATTTACTTTCTTTTACATTTATTTATATTTTCTTTTACACTTATTTATAATATGAAGTGAATCGATTTTCAAGATTGATGAAAATCTGTAGATACCTTTAATTTCGTGTGGAAGAAGAAAGTTGAGTAATGTTTTCCGTAATATGTAACAACTCCAACGAGATTGTGTACAGTGGAAGCTCCCCATCGGGAGTCAACTACGCTATGAAAAACGTCGCTTAATCGAAGAGTCGTGCCGACTGTTGCGAAAACGTCCATTATATGCTCGAGAGAAGGTCGCTCGCTATCCCAAACGACTCCAACTGAAACGATTTCTGGACGATTCATCAAAGTTCGACAAATTTGAATTTTAGCTCCGCATGAACTCTGCAATCAAACAAGAAATACATTTTTATTAGCAAACTATAAACTATCTAAATCTTAATCTACAAAGGCGAAGAAATATTTCTTTTTTCTTTCTCTCAATTGTTTTCAACTTTCTTTTTTCAATTACACCGGAACGCCGATTCTGTACAGCCCAATACCAAACACCGTATATACAGAATCGGCGTTCCGGTGTATATATTTCTTTTTTAACATATTCTTTTTTATTTATAGTATTTACTTATATAATATTTATTTATTATTTTATTTTTCGATTCTTTTGACGTCTTTTCAGTTTCGAATCTCGTGAAGAATGTTGAATTTAGCGAAGACAAATATTGATTTTCAGTAGGATAAATTTCATTTTTGTACTCACCGGACAATCGCGAATATCGCCCATCCCACCAGCTCGACGCAGAAGCTGTCCAAACAAATCTGGACTCGATCGAGAAGCTGGAGGCGTTTGTCGAGCTTGAGAAGTCAAAGCCGACGCCGACACATAATGAACCATCTGCAACGGAAAATAAATTTTTATTTATCATTTCAAACTGTTAAATACAAAAATTAATTATTTCCTACAAAAAAAATTTCCCTTTCATACAAAAACAATTTCCAAACAAGCTTAAAGAAAAAGTTGTGACGCGCTTTAAAAAAGGGACCATAGGAGGAAAAAATTGTATGTTATGTTTGATGATTTTAGTTTCAACCGCTATGCATTATTCTTATTTTGCTAAAATTTAAAAACGCAATTTAATCAGTTTCCCTTAAGGAATTACGGAAATTTGCCCTCGACCGAAATGTCTTGAGATTTATTATCGATTACGAAATTTTTCTTTCTTTTCTTGACACTTCAAGTCTCAATATTTATGATGAAAATGCAATCGGCCATGACCGTTAGCGACCGGTTTCCAATGCGTCTTTTTGCTACTCCGCGTACGTTCACTACATTAAAATATAAAAAACACGTTTATGTATTTATAGTTAAAAATTGTTTACAAACCCTTAACGAAAATTTATGACATAAATGGTGTGGCGTTATTTCGCGACGCCACAGAAAAAAGCCACAGTAAGAATAGGTAAAATCTTAAAATTAATAATTAATCAAAAATAGTAGTTCATGTACCTAAAATGTAGAAAAAATACTTTTAGGTAATAATTATTTATATAATCTCGAATAGCTGTAAAATTAGAGGAATTTAAGGAAAAGGATTTAAGGTTATGTCGTTTATTATTCTGGCATTAGTACAAAAATGTTAATCGAATAGTGTTTTTAGTCCTCCAAATCACTCAGCGATACAAAACATTTTTTTGACAAAAATAGTTTCAAAAATATGCTATTAAAAACCTGAAAAGTCACATCATACTTAAATTATTTACTTGACAAATTCTTTCACAAAAATAAAACGTAGAATAACGAAATCGTTAGAAAAAATAAACAAGTCGACAGGGTGCGGTAAGTTGTAGTAGTTTAGAGGTTGCTTGCGCATCAAAAGAGCAGTAAAATAAATGCGCAAAAACTAATTTGTTATGATAGGCTCACCCTGTTAACTGCATTTTCCTTTCTAACAATTTTTTTATTCTATGTTTTCTGTGGCGTAATTTGCGTGGCGTCGCGAAATAACGCCATACCATTTGTCATAAATTTTATGTTATAAATTTTCGTAAGGGAAATAAACTTGAATTATTTTGATTCCAAGGGTTTGAATGACAAGGAATCTAATTTACAATTCCTTGCGAGTTTTAAAACAGTAAAATACTCTCTCATTATTGAGAATGTAAAAATAGGTAAATAATTTCTTGCGTAGAAATATGGAAATTATGATCTCGGATAATTTTCTCATCAAAATGTTCTTAAGGAGAATATACACACACGTGCTGGGCAAATAATTGAAATTATGAAATTGGACAAAGAAACCGCAAAAACGTTCATCAAGCTCTGTCCATTTTAGATAAGTATTAGATTAGAATAATTGCAGTGCAAGTGAGACACACGTTTACACGGTTTCACCAGACTTTGATTCAGTGCTGTGTGTAACGGTTTATAAGAACAATCAAACATGGTATGCTTTCCTGCACGTACGTGACGAAAAAAATCCAATCTCAATTTTGAATCAATGGAAAAGTAGACCAAGGATTAGTTTCGAAATATGTCCACCCAATTCAAACTCAGAGAGATCTGGGAGTTCTTTTATTAATCAATCTTATCAAATGCAGTCGTGTTCCATTGTAGTGACGAAGTCGGGACCGGAAGTGACCTTTATAGTAACGGTGACATTTGTAGGTTATGTTTAACAATAATATACAATTAAAAAATATTTACGAATTATTTTGTTAAGTTGAAGTTAAAAACTGACAATATATTTCGCAACACCACGTGTAAGATGCAAAAATTATAATATAAGAAATGCAATCATCAAAATCCGGTGTGATACATATTATGTTATGGAACAAAATTCGTTCTTACGATTAAACCGCAAATTATGCAAAACATGTCATCAACATCGGCCTCTACATTTTGTCACTAGAAAATTTCTATTCAGCGAGTTTCTTTCTATGTAGTTTTATTCTATGCCCATATAAAATGTTAAGGCATGGAGTGAAACTACATAGAAAGAAACTCGCAGAGTGGAAATTTTCTAGTGACAAAATGTTAAGGCATCTATGGCGTGACTGTACAGTGACGGCCATAGATACCTTAACATTTTGTCACTGACTTCGGTAGCGTGAGAAACTGAGAGGCAAAAGTATCTTTACGTGTTGCACATCGTTGGGTAGTCATACGTCATACACCTTATTAAACTAGATTAGTTACTTTCTGGTGTTAATTTGACCGTTTTCTTAATAGACCTTTTCATCTCTTTTTTTCTATCTTCTTCTAATTCATGCATCCATGAACGAGTTGGAGTAAGATAGAACAAAAATGAAACAAATAAACAAATTAATACGAAAATAAGACAAAAATAAAAGAGACAGAAAAACAAACAATAAAATTAAAGAAACAACAAAATAAACGAAAATTACAAGAATGATTAAAATCAAGAACAATGTAATACAACAGAAAGTCGACTTGCGTCGAGATTGTTTTAAACGCTTGAATATAAATACGGAAAAGAAGATACAAGCTGAGATTTCTCGAGTCGGCAAAATATCCTTATTTTGTTTTATAAAACGAATGTTTAAAAAATGAAATTCACGGCAGTCTATTGTGTAATTCTTATAGGAATGTGACTCGAGAGAAATTCTTAGGAAACTTGACCAATAATTGTTTATGCAAGATACGTTGCTTGTAAACCACTTTGCAAAATATTGACGCAATTTTTACAATTAGCTTCACAAGAACTTCTTCGCTTTTCAAGGCGTGTCTCTTATCCAATTATCACTAATTAACAGTTGGCTCCAGGCAATAAAACCTGTCCCGAAATATGTAGCTCAGGATCTATCTGCTTGTTTTGGAAAACAGATTCTCAGATGAGATTCCATATCCATCCTAAGATCTTTTCGTTTATCTATCATTAGAAAAGGATTTTACTAGAAAAACATCACCCTGGTGTTTAAGAAGTCTGATATACAAACCGGACCCAAAAGCCGGATTAATTTTCAAATAAGATATAACATTTTTTTCACTAAATTTTGCTGAGGCAAAAATATGACTTCTAAACTTCAAATACACTAAAGTACAATCACGGCCATTACATTTACATTCATGCCTTTACATTTTGTCAATAGAATATTTCGACTCTGCGAGTTTCTTTCTAGGGTGTATCACTCTATGCCTTAACATTTCATATATAGGCATAGAATAAAACTACATATAGAAAGAAACTCACAGAGTAGAAATTTTTTAGTGACAAAATGTAAAGGCACATATGGCCATGACTGTACAGTCAGGGACAATAATGCCTTTCAAAAGGTTACTAGACAAATTCCTAATCTGCGCGTCGCTTTCTATGTTGCTTTATTTCATGCCTTAATATTTCAACCATAAGCATAGAATGAAACAACATAGAAGGCGACACGCAAAGTAGGAATTTGTCTAGTAACCTTTTGGAAGGCATTATTGTACCCGACTGTACCCTGGCAAGTTATGCCTTAACATTTTGTTACTAGACAATTCCTAACTAACGGTTGCCCTCTTCTACATTTTAACATTGTTCTATGGCTAATAATTTAATGTTAGCCCAATGCAAAATAAAAATCTTTAATCGTAAGCATCGTAAGCAATGGGTGGGAGCAGTACAGATATATATCTCTATCCTGCTTCCACTCATTCTTACGATTTGCGATTCAATGTGCGTTGGCCCGTTGCCATCTCTGGTTGCCATGGCATGTTAGCCATGGAGCAATATTATAATGTAGAAAGGCAACCGTTAGTTAGGAATAATTGTCTAGTGACAAAATGTTAAAACATACCTTGTCAAGACTGTACAGTCCCGGCCTTTAAGCTTTCTCAATTTCCACTTGAAAATTTCTACTCAGCGAGTATCTTTTTGTGTAATTTTATTCAATGCCCATAAGAAATATTAAATGCATGGAGTGAAATTAAATAGAAAGAAACTCGCTGAGTAGAAATTTTCTAGTGGAAAAAAGGAAGGCATCAATAGCCAGGACTGTATGTACCTTCCTCGCAGAAATACATATCGATATGAATAATCGAACAACTTGAACATCTTGATTCTGCGCAGAGGTTGAAAGTGTATTTGGAGGTTAAGTCATAAGTTGCATTACTGCCTAAGCAAAAGTATTTTTCATTGATTTGCAATTGCAATGTTACTTCAACGAGACTGATGGTACATTTATACCTCTTGCTGTCGGTCGTCGACCAACAAAATTTACATGGGAGTAAAAAGGACAGAGTGTGTACTGTTTCTTTTGATGTAAATGTACCCTGATAATTATGAAGAATCATACTGCCTTTCTCAAGAAATAAAAAAGCCATTAAGTCTGAGATGCTTTAAATTAAAAGCCCCACTGATTACAATTTTATAGCTCAGTGACCAGTGTTGATAAAAGTTTCTCGACTGCACGCAATGAGGCATCAACTCAAGATTAGCTAATCGCTTTACGCGACTTGCCATTGAAACTGAATCCGGCTTCTTTGTTAAGTCGCTAAAGTTTCCCTTAAACCTTAATCCCCCTAGAAGTAAACCCGACCTTTCCCAATGAAATTTATAGTCATTCTTAAAGAAAAGTTATTGGTTCGTGTGTTTCCCACGTGCTGAGTATCCCAGCATCAACACCCCCAAAAGACTTTTTTCTCTTTTGGTCTGCACGTTTTCTCATCAAAAGTCTCCTGACCTATGATGCTGCCAACAAAGGCTTCAACCCCGGAGCGATCATTTTATGTATTCCAGGTAGAAGAACTCTGTGTCTACCTGTACTTCTGACGTGGGAAAAAAGGCAAGGTGTTCTCTAGCTCTGTTCCACATCGAATTCGAGGAATCGTGGGTGGAAAAAAAAGCAGTTGTGAAACCGATATTTCATCAAATCTGTTTACTTGGGAAAACTGATGGGAAAACATGTGCACTTTTCGAGCTTGCCTCAGTTCCAAATCCAAACAAACGAAAAATGATTGCATAGGACGACAAATGATTGTATAGGACTGGATTTTTAAACTTTTGTCAAAATCAAACGTTTTCTTTTAGTTTCTAATCTTCTGTTTTTAAGTTCAGAGAGAATTATGTTTTTATGTTTTGAGAATTGTTTAGAAATATTGTATTGTTTACTAAGAGGTATTCTTCTTCTTCTTCTTCTTCTTCTTAGTCTATGGCGGATATGCCAATTCAAGATTACTAAGAGGTGTTTAGCATTATTTAGAGGTTAAGTCATAATGAGACTGGTGCTGCAATGCATTATGGGAGCTTTATACATACAGTGCTGCCACTTTTGGCAAAAATGTCAACCATAATCATATCAAATCACAATAGTATTTTTTTCAGTGTCGCTTTAGCGTGAAAAACAGTAATCCATAGAAAGTTTGACTAACCTGAGTAAAAGGCAATGGTTCTGAAGTAGCTCCACAAGCCTCGCAGACACTTTGCTCAACAAGTGTCATCGCGAATTTTTGATGTGGAACACAATGTCGAGCACTGCACATATCCTCCGCTTCTCCGCTCGCAATGTGCAAGTGGATTCGCAGCAAAATGTTTTCCTGCAAATAAAAAAGAATGAATTACAACACTTGAAATTTTAATCATCACTCGATTTGATCAACGTTCTTAACTTCAATTTCTGGTTTTTTAAATTGGTCGTAATGGTCATAATTTTTAAATCATGTCGTTCTGAATATAGTCGCGTTTCTGAAAATATTTTTTTAAAAATGGCTGTCAGAGAATGGTTCTAGTTTTTAAAATGATTGTAGTATTAAAAACGGTTCTAGTTTTTAAAATGATTGTAGTATTGAAAACGATTCTAGTTTTAAAAATGATTGCAGTTATGAAAATGGTTGTTTCTAAAAATTGGTTGCGTGCTGTTTCAGTTACGTATAGAAATGGGTTTAGTTTGTGTCGGATTGCATGAAGAGTTGTTTAATAACAGTTGTAGCGAAGCGAATAATTTTCAGCGTTTCTCTGGCAGGATAACGGAATGCTAATTGTTACTGTCCTTGTACTTATCGCGCGATCCGATAAGAGGAGTGGTCGAATATACATAAATTGGAGTAAGTGTCTCTGATGTAAACGTGAAAGTAGTCTGTCACTGGTATTTAAAACATTGCTTTCCGCTCATTATTGCGTTCGAATCTGCTCGCCATTACGCGTGTTCAACTTTAGATTACTGCAAAAAGCAAAGTCTCGGATCCGCAACATTTGTTCCCTCTTCTCGAGGATTCTTAACACATTCTGTAGAAAACCGTTCTAAGTAGCCTTGTTTTTAAGATTTCGTTTCAATTGCTTCATCATAAGGAACAAATGTTCGTAAAAGATTGATGTCAGTTTTTATAGACAATATCAGTTTTCCGCACGGTTTCAGACAATGTCAGTTTTTAGATAATCTTAGTGTTTTAGGTAATCTCAGTTTTTAGGTTACGTCCGTTTTTTGGTTCAGTCCGATTTTCGGTAACATCACTTTTTGTCAAAAGAATTCTCAGATTGCTTAACCTAAAAGTCCACATGTCAGGCTGGCTCTACAATAGATGAATTTTCGGTCGACATGCATGTCGACATATCATTCTGTCCTTGTTTCTCACGTGCAGAAGCATAGGACAGAATGATGTGTCGACATGCACGTCAATCGAGAATTCGTTTATTGTAGAGCTATACATGTCGATTTTGATGCATTGTAATTTTTTCATGACACATTTTTTGTTATTTCCGTTTCTTTTATTTTATTACCAGAGTAATCAAATAGTTACTAATGCCTACCCCCTAGGGACATTTCTAAATTTTAAAGAACGCACGATTTCTTTTGTTTCTTTTGGTTTATGACTTCAATAATCATAGGCATGGACTTACAAGAACATAGAAAATGGTATGCTTTTTGAAAATAGAAACTCCCTAGAGGGTAAGGCATTAAGGAAGGACAGTGTACCATCACCTGACGTAACTTGGCGCTTGACGTCTCTTGACGTCAAGTGACCGGTTACCGCTCATTGGTCATTGGACGTCAGGTGCATTTCCGTAGTAACCTACAGTTATTCTAGTGAGTTTACGTTTTATTCTGCTTGGGCCTGAAGTTAAATATGCATTCCTTATCGTGGACCAAGAAGATAGTAGTCTTCTTGCAGTGAATAAATAACAAAGTTTCTTGAAATTTCCAATATAAAGTTGTGAAAAATAACAGAAAATTTCTCGGGATTTCCAATTCGATTATTTCGTGTGATGCATTGGATTTTTACATGTGCCATGGAAAGTGAAGGAGAATTCAGAATAGGTGGTTTTAAAGCCTCAACGCCCTCGATTGTTTCCTATCGTTCATACGTTCATTGTTCAATCAACGCGTCGACGTAGAAAAACTAACCTCAAAATCCTCAATTCTCCTTGATAGTTTGTTGTGATTTCATGTGCAGTAAAATCTTAGTGCGCGTAAAGTAAATTTTCTGGATACTAAAAAAGACAGGAAAAAGAGATTTTTTTGCAAAAATACTTACGAAACATTCTGCAGCATCGTCCATGAAACCGAGCTGGAACCTCTGCTGATCGAGGAAGCTTTCAGCAAGGGCGCGTCTCAAAGCGTCTGGTGGTAGAGCGCTTTCTTGCGAAAACTGCAGCTGGGAGAACAGGTCCTGTAACACAAAAGACGAGAAGTTCAATACCCAAAGGATCTTACGAAGAAAGGGATCATCTATTCGGTTCACGGGATTGACCAAGGACCCTGAAATCGCTCTAATTGTACAAATTCGAGAGAGACCCAAAAAGCATAATAGTCGAACAACTACTTTTTTCCTGAAAAGCCGCTTCTGTGCTAATACTGCATAAAGGATTGGGCCTAAATTTACAATAACAATCATTTTTATCATTTACGTACAAACGTGATTGTCTAATCTATAATCTACACGAGGATAAATGTTAATCTCAAAGATCCATTGTATGAAATGTCGTTTCTCGTACAACAATGAACAGTATTAACAAAGAACAGTATTCTACAAGAATCGTATTCTACAAAAATCGTATTCTATTAAGAAAAGAGCGCCGTTTGAAATGACTCGTCACGTTTTTTAGAAATACCATTTTTTATAAACGGATTTTCGATATTTCGAAGAACTTAAGATTGCACTTAAGGCATATTAATAACTTTGAAATCCGTTTGAAAGAAATAAGAATAAATCAAAGTTCTGTATGAATTCAATCATCCATTTTTGGGTTTTGAGCAATCAATTTACTGAAAATTGATTGCTTAATTATAAAGAAAAGAAAATGGCGAGTAAAATTGAACAAAATCAGGAAGTGTTGAGAATAAGATAGAGAAAGCTCTTCCGCATTTTCTTCTCCCGCTTTCCATCTTCGGATCCGGCTTTACGCTTTTGTCACGTGTTGATCCGAAGACGAATATCGTTAGATTTACGTATTAGGAGACTAGCTGTGTCGCAAGTATGTAAAAATACACACACTATCGGTGTATGTTCCTCTGGGCACCGTTCACATATAGAAAGTAGGTTCTCGTACCTCCAGGGCACAACTTGTCAGAATCGTCATGCTGCAATTCTCTAACCGGTTTTGAAAACTCTAGTGCATCTGGGCCCCCAAAATGGCACCAATTAGCTTTAAATTTCATTCAGGATTCGATTCGAAACTGTTACAAGGCTTTTTGGTAAAGAAAGTTTTTTTTTAATAAGTTTTAAAGTTTAAATTAAAGAGATTTAAAACAATTTTAAACAACTTTAAAACGGTTAATTAATGAATAACATTTTTCTAGACATCATAAAGTTCTAATCTTTAAGATTTTGATAGTTTTAGGGCTCAAAAATGCGTATTTCTCGAGATATAGCGATTTAAAGTTGGACATATGAAAAAGCGATTTAAAACCCTTTTAAACAACTTTAAAACGGTTAAATAATATAAAAACAACATTGTCTCACCCATAAAAAGTCCAAATCTAACAGATTTTTAAAGTTTTAGTGCTAGAAAATGCGTATTTCTCGAAATATAGCGATTTAAAGTTGGATATATGAAAAAATTGATTTAAAACCGTTTTACACATTTTTAAAATGGTTAAATAATAAAAAAAACAACATTATTCCATCCATAAAAAGTCCTAATCCATCAGATTTTAATGGTTTTAGGGCTCAAAAATGCGTATTTCTCGAAATATAGCGATTTAAAGTTGGACATATGAAAAAATCGATTTAAAACAGTTTTAAACAACTTGAAAACGGTTAAATAATACAAAATCGTCATTGTCTCACCTATAAAAGGCCCTAATCTATCATATTTTAATAGTTTTAGGGCTTAAAAATGCGTATTTCTCGAGATATAGCGATTTAAAGTTGGGTATACGAAAATTTTGATTTAAACAATTTTAAGCAACTTTAAAACGGTTAATTAATAAAAAACAACATTTTTCCACCCATAAAAAGTTCTAATCTTTCATTTTTTTATAGTTTAAAAACTTGTTATTAATTAAATACTGGAAGTGTTAAATGCACGTGTTAATTGCAAGTATCTGACAATCTTAATTGACAGTCTAATCTTCAAATTATCGTTCATGTCTAAAATTACAATTACATGAAGCGATGAATAAAGTTCAAGGAACGCCTCCAAGAAAGTAAAAATCGTTGACTTGTTGAAAAGAGGAATTAAAATGCATATATGGGAAGCAAGGAAGGAATGAAAAAGCGTGGAATTAAAATGAAAATACATGACAAAAAGAGCAGCTGGATAAACTTCCTTTGAATTCATGAGTCGGAGTGGAAAGCGAAGGTTTCTGACGAAGTCTACAAACTCGTTTCATTTAATAATGATTATAGCAGACTTGCTTTAGTTTTATACTTTGAAAGTCGGTATTTAGAGGTTGTCGTCTAGATCTAGTTATCCACTTGAAAAACAAGCAGAAATCAGCTCCTGCTGAGAGTAAATCATCCAAGGAAAGCGATTCCGCTTCATCTTGTAAATTTCCTCCTAGACATGATACATACTTCCTCAAAATACTCCAAGCGGTTATCGATTTTCATCAGGGTGGATGAATTGCTTGTGGCAAGCTTCAAGAACCGTGTGCCAAACACTTCAACACTTTTCACATGCTTCAGCGAAATCCGATATTCAAGACCGAGTTCAAAGAAAAGAGTTTTGCAATGAAATCTAAAATTTGTGACACACGCTGGAAAAAATACATTTGGTACATTTAGAAAAGTACGTTTATAAATGGACATTTATGGATACAGTCAAACCTCTATATGACGGAAAATTTTGGATCTGTCCGTCATGTAGAGGCCCAATAAATGTGTCATTCTCAATAGTAGTTGACTGAAAATTCAAAGAATTTGAACAATGAAGTAACCAAGTGAAAAAATTATTTCGATGAAAAAAGAATGACAAATGTTCGTACTTTTTTGAGGAGACTCAAATCCACGGCGGGGGAGTCCTCCCGTTCCATTCCACTGTCCTCCTCCTCTTCCTTAAGAGATCGCACTTGTTCATTGCCCTTTGAAGTTATGGAGGACGGATCCTGACGAACCTTGATCCACTTGAGCATCTTTTGAATTGGTTTTCCTTTTCGTTTATCCGATTCTCAATTTCTCATTTCGATTGAATTGATTCAATCATCATAAAACGATCTCCGTTAGCTTGTAGGTTAACGGGACACAGCTGAAAAAGTTGGACGCAGGGATATCATGCAAGACTTTCGAAATCTCTCGAATAAATTTCCTGCTCTCGGTGTTGATTTTTCAGCCGGAAGCTTGATAAGTCTGTTTGTCTGGGATTTTTGTTGTCTGGACCTTCGCTAATCTCTCATTCCTGGCACTTGTCGCTCCCTGGTAATCACACACCTTGCTTTTCTTTGTCCTCGTGCCACGCTGGCGCGATAAGAATGAGCATTATCTCCGTGTCTATTTGCAGACGAGGTTCGAAATTCAAATCGGGAATTTAAAAATAACTCGAAGAATTATTGAATGAATTGTCCGGAAATGGAGACTTGAAGATTGACTAGCATCCTTTTCTGTGAATTGATCTGTCGAATGGAATACTTTTTGCCAATAAGAAACAAATCTCTTAGAAACCGTTGCTAGACGAGTCCTTGATTAAAAATAGAAACTCGTTTCTTGGGTGGTTCTTCGTTCTCTTCGATCCTCAAGTGCGAATGTTGCGAATTCACGACACAACTTCAGCAACTGTTGATATCAACTGTTAATATCATACAATTATCCTGTTTGATATCAACCATAACACCCATGTCAATCATTACACTATCAAACTATTCGTCATCAACGAATTCAAGATCTTCTCTATAGACGTTTCTGTTTCTATCGCATCCATTCCATTTTCAAATACACGCTATTTTTGAACCAAAGTTGCAAAATCTAGAACAGACAATTGTACAATCCGCAAGCAAAACGTGTACATCATGGCACTATTAACCGTAACATCACTACTTAAAGTCTAAAACAATGACTATCCAGGATACGCAGGTTGAAGACTCACAAAAAGCCCGAAAGAAACGATCACAAAGGAACAAAATCGTGTGTCTGGAACATTGGATAATCATTTCGTAATTGGCACTTGGGCACTTTCACTGATTAAATGCTGGATTCGCTGGTTAATCCAATTTCGTAGGAGTCACATCACAGACAATAATGACGCACCGTAAATCCACAAGTATCGAAAAACTGAAATTGTTTTGGTGAAATTGAAAGCAGGTAAGTTTGTAGTACCTGCAGACGAGACACCGTGCGCGTACCTGAAGGCAGCGACTTGCCGAGTGCTGGCGAACCGCCCCCACCCTCGGACGGTGTAAACGGACCACGATCACCCAACCCCTACCCAATAGACCTGAAGCCAATGACGTCATCCGGTTAGTTGTCCTACGTTCACCATGCTCAGAGAACTTGCAACGTGCCACGATTGGACCCAAAAGAGGGGGAGCGAGTTTGTACACTTTCATCTCTCTCAATGCATGAGCATGTGTGAAGATGTGTACAAACATTTCGCCATCCTAGGAATGTGTAAGTGTAACGAAAACGTTGAAATGCAAGAATGCACTTCTCTTCTTCAGAGGGAAATTCTTCTAGACAATTTTTGTTGAAATGACCCTTTCTGTAATTCCTTGTACATCCTCTTTTTTATAAAGGATAATAATCATAACATCAACGGTCTTAAAAAATTGTTACTCTGTATTCATGCTTGAGTGCCACAGCTGAAAGCATTTCCGTCTTGGTCATAACCTTCTTTCAGGATATGCTAAATTAGTTTCTCGTTTAATCGAATTCAGCAGATTTGGATTCAATCAAGGAGTGAAAACAAAATTAGGATCCCTTTTCGATCCAACTGATCTATTCAACAACCAAGGTTTTAAGGAACAACATCAATTTTTCAATATCACAAAACATCATTTCAATATTATTGAAATTGATGTTGTTCTTTACAACCTTGGTTGTTGCTTGAAGAAAAATTTGTGCCAAAAATATTCAAAACCAAATATTCAGGTTGTAAGTGGTTCTTAACAGTACTACTAAATACGACCGTTTTTACTGATCTGTCACCACAAAAATCAATACAATACAATCTCCTAACCCAATTACCGTCCATTGTTTCTGCTACAGACAGCATTTTTTAACTTGAAACTAATGTCAATCTGCACACCAAAAAGTAACTAAACCCAAAACTTTAAGGACTTCCCGCAAGTACAATTATTTCGGCAATATTTTGAAGTGATAATTTAGTTCCTACTTGCAATTTTCGATGAACGTGAGAGTGAACAAAGATGATTCAAAGCTTTTAAAATTCTTTGTTCTGAAGAAGTGTCAGTGAAGCTGCGTGCCAAAAAAGGTTTGAGGCTGGAATAGAGCCCTAAATTAAGTTTGGAAGCTCGAGGTGAGCGAGAGTTGCGAGGTCAGCGCAGCTCATAGTTTCTTTATTACTGAGAAATTTCGACCCTACTGGAATGCGTGTTCGGTGATTCATTCCCGGCATTCTACACCACTACTCACTGGACCATAGTCTCGACAATAAATTAAAGGGACCTGGAATTTCAAATTGCATCCGGACCTCCAAACGCAAAATCTCCGAGTCTGAAATCTTTCAAGTGTCTTGTTGAAATTCCAGACCTCTTCCTTCCGTTTTAGAAAAAGGTATAAATCCAGAGAGACGGCAAATTAATTCGGATGCTGCAATAAATTTCGATTGGATTCCGAAAAATGTTTAATTTACGTCATGGCTACGATGTAGCTAATGTTAAATTAAAGTTTAATAACAATGTTAAGCCACGATTTGGCTGGGTTTTCCGTAAAATATGCTGTGACGTTTTGACTGATATCTTGAGAACGCGGAAAGAAATTTGTAACTGCATTTATTATAGTTGAGGTTATATCAATTACAAAAACTAGAAATACAGAGGATAGTCAAATCAACCCCCTGCTTAAAATTTCGGACAAATTTCGGATTCCGAAATTTATCCGAAAAAGTCCGGTAGATTGTCCGGTTTTTGTCATCCGAAATTAATCCGGGTTTA
>WNHD01001733.1:0-26815 GCA_011057455.1 Ganaspis sp. Gsp50 | reverse complement strand
TAACACAAAAAATGTGTTAAATTAACACAAATTTTGAGTGGACCTCCTGGGACATAAAATTTGTGTTAAATATACACAAAATTTTCAACAGTGTATAAATAATACTAATGTAATGTATAAATAATACTAATGTAATAATAATTTATAAATAGTCAACAATAATTTATAAATAGTCAACAATAATTTATAAATAATCACCTCTGTGATAAATAAATAAACCCAAGTGTTTATTTAGTTCTTTATTTTATCTATTTCATTTACGTTAGACATTTAATTTTTTAGTTATTAAGCAATTTGTTTATGAAAGAAATGTTAGAGGATGAACTTACATTTTTACGAGCATGCGAGTCGAATTGAAACTTAACAGGTGTTGGATTAAAAGAGAGTTTTTTCTGTGAAATAAATAAAGAAATTGCATGAATATAAGTTGATGAAATTAAGTGGTGTTATAAGATTGCATAAATAATTAATTTGAATGAATAAACACTTCTGGAAAAGTAGAATTCATTTTCAGTATTTAGAATCCATGTGAACATAAATTCGTGAATGTTTTCTCAAGTGGAAGAATCACTGTGGAGTCAGACACAATTATTATCATTCATGACGAAAGGGTGATAAATTATTGTTAAGTCAGAGAATTTCAATAATGTCGGACGTCTTTTCTGACTTTCTTTCTCTCTAGCTTCCTTTTTTCTTTCTCTCTTTCTCTTTCTCTTTCTCTTTCTCTTTCTCTTTCTCTTTCTCTTTCTCTTTCTCTCTCTCTTTCTTCCTTTCTTTATTCTTTCTTTCCTTTTTAATAGCCTTGCTTATTACAATTCAGATTTAAGTAGTAATATCAGAATTCAGTCAAATATGAATATTGATAATATTAAACATTGCACATTTATCTTAAACACAATCAAGTTCTCTTTAAGTTTAAATAAAGAATAATTTCCAGTGAAAATGGAGTTTTTGTGAAAAATATATTTTAACGAAAGGTACTTTTATCGGTTAGTAATATGATTAATTACTATTATTACAAAAAAAAATTAAGTTTCTGTGAGAAAGATATTTTAATGAAAGATACTTTTATCTCTTAGTAATATCATTAATTAACGTGTCTTCATTTTAAATCGTAATTTAATACTTTATTAATACGTGAAAGAATATTTATTATTTTCAATTTCGTAAAAGAATTGAACTTACCGGGAAGGGAAGAAGTATATGTGACACGATCTGAAGAAAGGGACCTTACAGGCATTTGAAATTAGGTTATGTTTGCTGCCAGTTTTAACTTAATTATTGCTTTCTTATTTAATTATTTGCAACGAAAAGAAGTTTTTCTTTAATAGGGTAAAACACCCAGTAGTCGGCCAGTGAATTTAAGTTCGGCCACCACTTTTGAAGCGTTATAACTTATTACTTAATTTGAAACAGTTCAACAATTTATTTTTAATCGAAAATAAATAAATGGCCGACTACTGGAACCGGCCGAACTTACTAGCATTTACCCTAGCTTTTTTGTATACTCTCGAGAAAAACTGTTTTTGTCTGCAAATTATTAAAAGGGAAGCACTAATTAAGTGAAAACTGTCAACAAATATAACCTAATTTCAAATGCTTGTAAGGTCCCTTTCTTCAGACCGTGTCACATATACATTTTTAAACATTTTCCTTTCCAGAAAGTGAAGTCGTAATTTAAATTTTCCATTTGATTTGTTGTACTTTACCAATATTTCAATTTTAAATTTGATGTTCACATTGCTCTTTTGTTAGTTTATTGAATCAGTTTCGAATTTGCATTGCTGCTTCTTTATTGGGAAGTATTTTATAATTGCATTATAAATAATTCAATAATTCAATAAAGACTGTGCACTGTAAGTTTCAAATCATATAAAAGTCGTATTAAAATATTGGTTTTTATTCAAAGTTATTTTAATCTCGTACATATCTGATTATGACATTTCTTATCTACTGCTGATATACATTTGCAATTTCTGTCCATTTCATTAAATTATCTTTGTGTCTTTATCTTTTTATCTCTATCTTTATATCTTTATCTTTGTATCTTTATCTTCGTATCTTTATCTTTGTATCTTTATCTTCGTATCTTTATCTTAATGTACAAACGAATTAAATTATAAAATAATTATATCTTTTATTACACACTTAAAGAGTTATGAATTAAATTAAGTACACGAAAAGCAATCATTTACGAAATTTTAGTGAACATGTTGCAATTGTGGAAAGAACTTGTTCCAAAGTGAATAATATATCGGACGATATAATCTAATAATATCTAATATCTAATAATATCGCTCGGACGATCGTCCGAAATCAATAAATAAATTCAAAATTACACTTTCGGGCAATAGTGATTATAACAATCAATGATTATAAATTAAATTACGTAATTAAATGATTGCGACTAAAATTATTAAAACTAGTTTTGCAAAAATTAGCGCCAGATAAAAAATGTTTGTTATTAAATTATATATCTGTTATCCTTTGACGCTTCTTCAGAATGAAAAATTTGTCGAGTAGAATAATATAGCTTTAGTCAGACACGATCATTTGTCAGGTTGTAACCGATAATATCCTGGAGAATCCAACTATCGCCAAAGATTAATTAAGGCTGAACAGTAAATATCTCTTGCCAAAGATCAATAGATAATCAGTAACGAATAAATTTTGTTAAAGATCGAGATCCAGAAATAAATGACAATCAAAGGCATGTAAACACGTAATTTACCGCTCGTTTAAATTGATTCGTTTAATTAATTGAACTACTTCAACACCGAAACAAAATTTATGTAAACTACTCAATATTTTACAGTTATTTACAAATTCTGAATAACATTGCTATTAAATTTAACATATTTGCAAATATTAAATTAATATTGCACGGTAAAAGAACTTCGGTTAATATAATGACATATTCAATGTCATTATAATTAGTTAAAAAATAAATTATAAATAGTTAAAAAAAAATTTATAAAAAATTTATAATAGTTAAAATATTATAAATAGTTAAAAATTTAATAAGAATTTACCAGAAATTTAAAAATGAGGTATTCTGAAGATTATCTCGATTAGAGAGAAATTTAATTTAAATAACAGGGAAAATTTTCGTTATTATGAAAACATTTTATCTCTTATTTATTCGAGATTTAAATTCTCTATATTAGCAATACACAAAATTTGTTAGTAAAGTTTACGTTATTCACATTAGTTCCGTGTGATTCGGATCTATCATTTACAAATATTAAATTATTATATTGATATTAAATTAATATGGATGTTAAATTAATATCGACATTAAATTAATATTGATCTTAAATTAATATTGATATTAAATTAATATTAAATATTAAATTTATTAAAAAACATTAAATTAACATTGCTCTTAAATTTGTTACTAGCAAATGAATACTGATATGAAAAATAACAAGCAAATATCATTGATTGTAATTTCAACTAACTAATACAGCATTTAAATAAAATATTCAATTTTCGCGAAGGAATTATTATGAAAGGGTAATAAAAATCAAGCTGCTTTTCATTTTCATAATTTTCTATTTGAGCTTTTGTGTTCAAGAGTCAGAGGTAGGATTAAAGGCGATATGATATTGATAATAACCGGGCTTAGCTTGAAGACTTGGATGATCGAGGGGGATTAAAAAAGAACGATTTAAAGTCGCTTAGCCGATAATTAAATACGTCAATCCACGTGGCTAATTATGCAGGGTAATAGAGCATCACCAATCGATAATCGGAATCTACATTCGTCCTACAACACGTACAACGAGACTCGAGAGATGTAGGATATCCTCCTAGTTCGAACGAAAATTGGGAGGTCCAACACGTGTATCTCTGTATCCCCTTGTTGCGCACAACCTAACAAAGGCATTTATACCTTCGGCCTCAATTTCACACTGACGAATCGTATTCTTACCAATTTTGTCCAATTTACTATTCTCTATTCCTTTATTATCCGGAATCATTGCAAAAGAGTGTATTCACTGTTAATTGCAAACCAACTTTAGAGTTCAGATCACTTTCCTTTTTGCAACTTTTGAATTTTGCTAAATAGAATAGCAATAAAAAATGCAAAATAGAATTACAATAAAAAATGCGAAATAGAATTGCAATAAAAAAATGCAAAATAGAATTGCAATAAAAAATGCAAAATAGAATTGGAATAAAAAAATGCAAAGTAGAATTGCAATAAAACAATACAACATAAAAATTGCATTTTTGTTTAGTCAAATTGTAACGAATTTCTATGGTGCAATATTCAGTCAATAGAATTAAAATATAATCATAAAATTATAATTATTAATGTGAATAACAATTTTCAAAAATTAATCAAATTTAAGGAATCAAAGTTTTTTCTGAAAATTCGAAATGTCTGACCATGTTGCACTTTTACTACTTACTTTTACTATCCACTACTTACTTTTACTATCTACTACTTGCCCGCCGTTTTGAAAAGATTCAAAAAATAGTTTTCTTAAGACCAATGTTTTAAAAACATTTTCAAACCTTTGTTCGTTCTTCTTAGAAAGACGCACTTTACAAATATGCAAAAATCATCTTTTATTGAAAAATTGTTTGGATGCATTCAAACTATCAATTCAATTTCAGTGGAAAAATAATAAGTGTTACCTTAAAAGTTTGTAAATACTTGAAGATTTTTTGTTTGAATCTTGAGCCCAATGCATTTTTTCTAAATTAAGTAGTACAAACGCGTTTTGGCCAGACATGATTTTTAATCCTAATTATCCAATTTTTTTTAATTGTAAACAATCAATTACACCTTCATCTTATAAATTCTTTTTTTCGACAAAATTAACAATTACCAACAGACAAAACCAAGAGTAAATAAAATTCCAATAACGATCAAACAAGAGATAAAAATTCCAATTTAAGCGAAAATACGGGAAATTGTTCATGAATGAATTTTCCGCTCGTGAAATTACGCAAATTGGCAGTTGCTTGTTAAAATGGGCACTGGTGTGTTGTGCTTTGTCAATTTTTAAAGATGTAATGTGAAGAAGAATAAACAGAAGATACAGTAAACCATTATTTCAAATAAAGCGTGAAGGTAGTCCACTTGTGGTTGGATTTCTCTCAATTTTCTGATTCTTCTGTGGACGTGTTTGCGAAGACTAGTCCGTCCACAGGGAGAGCTTTGGCTTTACATTATTGGACGCACGAAACGATTTGGTAATACCCAGTAGCATTAGGAGAAAATGGAAAAGCCTGCACACTCAAAGTATACGATACAGGCTCCAAGTAACAGTAATGCTTGTCAGCTTTAAGTGACAAATCGAATCGAAAATGCTGATTTGAAATTCACGACGAAAATTAATGTTTATGTTCATAAGATTTCTGACTCTTCTCTTCACATTCTGTACAATTTTTCCGACTATATAAAGTAGAATTTATTGCTCTACTGCAAAAGAAAAACTGATTTTTGATTTTAGGACTACATTTATTTATTTGTACTTTTTATACTTATTTATGTACTTATTTATGTATTTACTCATTTATTTACTTATTCATTTACTTGTTTATTTACTTATATTTATTTACTTATTTATTTATTTACTAACAGAACAAAACCTTATGCTAAAAGCTTTCAAGTAGAAAATCCGTATATAGTCAGACGCAGAAGTGTTGTGCGTTTTTTATATTTAGCAGTTTAAAAATGTATTTTTAAGTAGAAGAATATAGTTATAGTCAGACACAAGGTATAGATTATTAGTTTTAATAGGATTTTAGCGAATTACCTTTTGAGTGGAAAAAGTTAATCTGGCCAGACTTGTAAATGTTGCGCTAATAGTATTAAAACGTGTTTTTGATGTTTTATGTGCAAAAAATTATAAGCAAAAAGTGTTAATATAATTACAGGTAAATATGAAAAATTCGTAAGTCTCATGATTCAATGGACTTATCTTCGTATAGCAAGATTTTCATTATTTGCGATTCATTTTAATAGGATTTGAATGGATTCAATATTATATGTATTATTTATATAAAAAGGAAAAGAAAAGAAAATCTTCTTATCGTCAAAAGTAAAAGTATCACGCATATTTATTTCTTTGTTTGTTTATTCAGAAATAAACAAAACAAGCAATGGTTATTAAACCATTTTGGGCGATTTATTTGTAAACGTTGAAAAGTGTAGTAGTAGATAAAAAAAAGTAGTTGAAAAGTGGATATAGTCAAACAAGATATGAAGAATTTATTTTAATATCCGATGCTTTTTAAGTAGAAAATCTTGAAACCGTGAGACACATAAATATTATAGGTATTTTAATATATGACAGGGAACATTTGATGAATTTATGCATTACGGATTGAGATGTAAAAAAAGATATTATTGAAAAGATGACATCTATGAAGTCGAAAATAATACGGAAAATTCTTTTAGCAGTAATTCGATAAATTCCCTTTTAAGTGGAAAATCTTGATACAGTCAGACCCATATGTCGCGCATTCATAATGCAAAACGTATTTTGATGACTCGGATAAGTAGAAAAGTTTTGATATAGTCAGACAAATTCATAGTAATAACACTTTTTCCGACGGGATAAAAAATAGTAAAATAATAGAACAAGAAGTTATAATATAATAAAAGAAATAAGAAAATAATGAAATAATGAGAAAAATAATAAAATAATAAAAAAAACAATAAAATGATGAAAAAAATAATAAAATAATGAGAAAAATAATTAAATAATGTGAAAAATAATTAAATAATGAGAAAAATAATAAAATAATAAGAAAAACAATAAAATAATGAGAAAAATAATAAAATAATGAGAAAAATAATGAAATAATAAGAAAAACAATAAAATAATGAAAAAAATAATAAAATAATGAGAAAAATAATAAAATAATGAGAAAAATAATAAAATAATAAGAAAAACAATAAAATAATGAAAAAAATAATAAAATAAGAAAAATAATAAAGGAATGAGAAAAATAATAAAATAATGAGAGAAATAATAAAATAAAAAAAATGAAATAGTAATACCACAAATTCTACAAAATTGTCAATTCTGTCAAAATTAACTAGACCAGTTTTTCAAAAAATATCAAAAGTGGACTGCAAGCAATTTCAATTTAATTTTTCCTTACCTGAAAATCGACTCTAATTTGAAAATCACCAGGGATAGAAAAGAAAATCCAGATCTGAGATCAGCTCCGGACGAGTCGTGGATGTCTTTTTACTTTTTTGTCTGCAGAGGAAGTAGGAGATCGATTGGGTAGGATGGGAGTATGCCAGGATCACATGCTTGGTCTGATATATATATATTTTCTATCGGCATCTTCTATTTCTAAAGTGCGACATTCAATGAACGCATCATCTGACCGGTACCTGGCCTGTTATAATCAATCAATCGCAGGCGTTGATACTGACTGTTCGATAATAGCTGCCCTTATCAGCTTTTATCAATCTCATCCTGCCTCTGGCTCAAATTCGATTTGCGCATACTACTGTACTAAAAAGTCGTTCGTTTCGTATTTTCATCGGAGCTACCGTGAACTTTGTCTGATATCTGTACGACTTGCAAACTAGAAAACGAATAGCTCTCACAACGAGAGATTAAAATACGTTACGAGCAGAAAATGGATTTCGAAATACCGCTCTCGATTGTGAATCATCTCAACTGTAACGGATTAGATATTTATAATCCTACAAAGCATAAATGCTGGAAATAAAGGAAATTTATGCTTTTAATTTATAATATCGTTATCAAATCTGCCAATTCTCGTACTCTGCTTTAAGCTAATTGATTTTTATGTGTAAGTGACATATATAATAGGCGCGCTATCGTGTGACTGTAATATCAGTTTATTGATTGGTTGCATAAAAGGAAGACTTCATTACGTGGTTTTTGTAATTAAGTTGCAAAAAGCTACTTTATTTCGAAAGCACTTTTTGATTCGAGACGAAAAAGAAATGTTCTATTTTGGAAAAATTATTCTTTAGACTATTTTTTATTCAAAGAAAATTTTTTGAGTTTCAAGAAGAAAAATGGTAGATTTTCTCTAAGATGTAACTATTGTTAATTTAAACTTAAAAGCTCTTGTAATGAATCGAAAATATTCTTACGAGAAAAAAGAATGGCAAGTATATTTTAATTCCTGTTTCACGTATTATTTTCTCTGAGTTTTCGAATTTAATAATTAAAAACTGGAAACTCATTTCTTGAACTTTATTCGTTAACTTTATTCGTTAACTTTATTTGTTAAAATTCGTTAAATATTCGTTGACAGAAGCTTTTTTAGTATTGAATTACAGCAGTCATGTTTTAATATACGATGCTCCTCATTCTTCGAAAATGTTTTCTTTTTTAAAATTTGATGAAAAGAAATTTAACGTTTCTAAATTTATCAAAACCCCAATGTTTACAGCATTACCTTGTTAAGATTTCAATATTTATATCATTAATTCATAAAAATGTCAATATCTACTTCCAAATTGGAACGTCCTCAATTTTCAGTCACATTCCATTTAATTGTATTTTGATTTAATTTAGTTAAGATTTAAGTTTTTTTTTAACCTCAAGTTAGCTAAGTGTTAAAGTGAATAATAAAATAATTTCGGTACAAGTTACAACAATTATAGTAAAATGAGACAATAAAATAATAAAGAATTAAATAAAGAATTAAAATAATAAAGAAAATAAAAATGAGACAATGATATTGTATTAATTACCCAACACTGCTAGATATTATAAAATATTTTTTATTTCCGCTTTGTAATATATTCACTTGGTCTAGCCTTTGACACAACCTCAAATCGATATGTCATAGTATCTCGATCTGCCATTTGATATGCACGTTATGCACGCCCCAGATCCTGCATAAGGACTTTTTTGAAATAGGCCACAAAAAGGAAAATTGTATATCGAGTTCTGAACATGCAAAAGAAATATTTTTTCCTAACATGGGTTTGCTTTCTAGTATGTTTTCAGACGCAATTAATAAAAAGTGATATTTACTATTCGATGATCTTCACGAAAATAATTTTATGTTTTATTTTATTCATTTACTGTTAACACTTTTATATTACTTCTTATTAGACTCATTATTAGTATTTTTTGTATTTTTATATTTTTACATGTTGTCATCATCGCTATTATTTTTTTATTGGCACTTCGATATTTTTACATTGTATTTTTTAATATTTTTAATATTTTTAATATTGTTTAATATTGTTATAATTCTTATAATTCTTGTAATATTTTTATTGAATTGTGGTTCCTTTTTAGCTTCACATATTTTCATATTTAATTTATTAGTTAATTAATCAACACAATTTAAAATGTGAGGGGCATAATTAATAACAAGAATATTCTGTTAATTCCATCAGCATTGTTTTACTTAGCTTTAGAAGCGAATGTAAATTATTTATAGCAGCAAATTTTGAATCGATATAGAAGCAAATTCTATGTTAACATTGAAAAAAATTTCAGTCCAACAAGCAAGTATTAAAGATTCATTTTGAAATACAATATGTCTCATCAAAAAGTGAAAAAACCTCTACATAGTCAGACGTAAATAATGAAAATTCATAGTTGAAATAAAAAGAAAACTATTTTTTTTAATTAATGACCTTTTAAAACAATAGTTTGAATTCTGTTTTAAGTGGAAAATTTTCTCACAGTGAGACACGTTATTGTTATCACTGAAGACGATCAATTATATTTCTTTAATCAACTGATGAGTGATAGAATCATCTTGACGTATATATATTAAATTAATTCAATTATATTAAATTAATTGAATTATATTACAAATATAATTACAATATAATGACAAATATAATTACAATATAATGACAAATATAATTACAGTACAATGACAAATACAATTAAATTATATCATTATTTAACAAAATGTATTTCCAAGTAGAAAAACATCGATCCAGTCAATTATAAAGAATTTATTTTCACAAAATTCTGAAAAGTTCACTTTTAAGTAGAAAATCTTGACATGATCAGACACAAGTGTCACATCTTGTTAATGTTTAAAATACTTTCACATGACAGACAAGAAGGTAAAAAGTATTTTTTAATGAATTCAGTAAGTAAAAAATGCCATTTAGTTGAACGTACATATAAAAAGCCGATTTTTATAAAATTTTAATGGATTCTCCTTTAAGTAGAAAATCCTGTCATGGACAGACTTACAAATGTCTTTCATTCATTACATTTTCAAACATTTTGAAGAATTTATTTTTAAGTATTAAAGTATCGACATAGTAAGACGGATGTGTGAAATATTAATTTCTGTACATTATTCTTGAATTCTGTTTCAGGAAAAATTTCTGTTACATCCAGACGCAAAACTATCATTTACTTTTTATCGCAAAAGTCTGTTATGCAATAACATTAAAACAGTTTCGTAGATTAATTTAAAAAATTGAAAAATCGTTAGAAATATATTGATACAAAATGTGTATACTTAAGTGTGGAAGATTAATAAAATAGAAAGATAGAAATGAAAAGATAGAAAAGAAAAGATAGAAAAGAAAAGACAGAAAAGAAAAGATAGAAAAGAAAAGATAAAAAAGAAAAGATAGAAAAGAAAAGACAGAAAAGAAAAGATAGAAAAGAGAAGATAAAAAAGAAAAGATAGAAAAGAAAAGACAGAAAAGAAAATATAGAAAATATAGAAAAGAAAAGATAGTAAAAGATATGAAAGTAAAAAACAGAATTTTGGAGAATTCTCTCTGAAATAGAAAATACTGAAAAAGACAGACGCGTGTTATAATAATATATAACATCGCGCATAATGATACACTGAAAAAAAAAATTATTTGATTCAAATAACCATTTACTTGTCTATTATCAAATAAATATTCATTTGAACCAGGTAATTATTATTTGAGTCCAATAAACAATGTCTGATTCAAATACAGAAATAATTGATTCAAATGTCATTTATTTGATTCAAATAATAATTACTTGGTTCAAATAAATATTTATTTGATAACAGACAAGTAAATGGTGATTTGAAACAAATACATTTTTTTTCAGTGTAACAAACCATTATAATGTTAAAAAATATATTTCGATGTATTTATTGTTAACTAGAAGAATGCACGTAACTCTTTTATTAACTTTTAATGGAAGATTTAATATTAATAAGATTCTCTAAACTATGTTTAGTGTATATACTTATTACTTATACACAATTCATAAACAATTTAAATTTTCGAGAGCGAACTAGAGTAATTTTGAAGTTATTTTAGAAGCAAATTTTATCCAAACTTTGAAGCGAATTACAGTTTCGTTCGGAAACAAAATTTTGTGTGATAAGTAAAATTCAAAATAACCGAAATTCCAATTCTTTTTTATAGCATGGAAAGCGCTTTTTTATTATCTCATTAATAGAAAGCATATAATGGAATCTGATAAAAATAATATGATGGTTTTAATTTCGAAAAAAGTGAATTATCAAGTATGGAAATCTGCCAAGAAGTTAAATGTACTCGTTAGGGTGGGTTCTCGTAGACCGGAATAACCATAAACTAGTCAGAATATATATTCGTCTTGACCGGAACACTGAAGATTAGTGTTCCGGTCTCTCCGGTCCATATTAAGAGAAAAGGAGTTGGGGTGGCGAAACAGACATTTAGATGAAAATGTATATTACTCGCTAGAATTTATCTGCTTAAATAATATATTTCACCGTATTTAATATTCGTATTATCATTTAATTTACATTCCAAATAAAATAAACTTATGCTAAATTCACAACAGATGAGTTTGACATTTCATTGACAGTTCATTTCAATTCATTTCATATTTGAAAGACTAGATGTAACGAAAATAAAAATTTGTGACGCGCTCCGAAGAAAGGGACCTTAGAAACACAAGATTATAGGTTACGTTTCATGATATTTTTAATTTGATTACAGCACCTTTTTTAATTATTTGCAGCCCAAAACAGTTTTTCTTGATAGTATGTACACAAAACATTCATAGTTTTGTGCAAATAAATAAATAATAAATAAATAATCAAATAAATAAATAATCTTTTCAATTGCAAATAATTAAAAAGGAATCTTTAATCAAGTTAAAACTATCATCAAACATAACCTATAATTTGTTACTTCTAAGATCCCTTTCTTCAAATCGAGGCACATAAAATATATTTTAGATATAAATTTTATAAAACGAAACGTCCTTCTATTTTAATCGGAAACTTAGCAAGGTTTTATAAAGTTGATTAAAAATAATTATTTTAGTGTAAAAGAAATGTATTTAAAGATTTGACCGAATAATCGATATAGTCGTTTTTAAATTCTTACAAATATCGTCGCATATAGGAAAATTGCATTCAATAGTGTTCATATGTACAAAATGTAGTTTCTATATTTAATACAGGGTTTAATTTTTGTTTGTTTTTACATTAAAATATGTAATTAAAATATGTATAATAAAATATGTATATTAAAATATGCCTTAACGTGTACACAATTTGAGAGATTATTTACGCTTTTCATAATTCGGAATTAAATAAGTAATTAATTTATGCTACGCTTATGTAAAGAATCACTAATAACATATTCAATTAAGTTCAGAAGCGTTCTGAGTCTAGAATGCTGTATCATCCGCTTACACTCTTATATTATTACTGTTTTCGCCGAAGCGTGAAAACAGCAAGAATGCTCATTAGAGTGTCTAAAATGAATAAAAGTTCCTTTAATTTGATGGAGTACATGCCAAAAAGTTCCTCTCTATGAAAAAAGGTCTAATTCTTTTTATCTTTGAAAAGCCTCGAGAACTTTTACTGGCTTTTATTTCCAGAAAAAACTTGCCTTCATGTTCATCAACATTATTTCCATTTCCATTATTCAAAACTCGACATTTCATTCCTCTGTTAAAAGATTTTCAAGTCCATAAAAAATTCATTAATAATTCTTTTGTTTAAGATTTTCTTGTAAGTACCAAATTTTTGTTTAAAAAAAACTACACAAACACGTAAAACTGGATCCGGGAAAATCTTGTTTTTCACAAGGTAACTAGTTTTAAAATATCCGTCTTTATGCAAATTCTCTGTATTAAAAAAATAATAAGCAGCGTTGAAAATTGGACTGAAAATCTGAAAGAAACAAGAGATGGAAAATAAAAATCTGCAGGAACAACAGGAAAAAACGCCAGGAAGAAAAATGTCAAGTTGCTTATTGAAAAAATTCGATTTCTGTGATATGAAGAATTCTCGCGTAAAATAAGGAGTTGAAGTCTAAAACAGGAAGTCCCGTTTTACGATAAGATTGGTTACTAAGCTTATTAGAAGGAAAGAAAGTCTCTTAGGGGATAAACTCGTTTTGTATTGTTAGCAATCTTGATGAAAGAAAAGGAATATAGGAAAAAAGAAAAGAACAAATATGTAGACGCAGTTTTCTCCATCAGAAATTCTACTCGTTCGCGACGTTTCCTTATAGAGTTCCTTCAGCATAAAATTGCACTTGCTACTTTCCTCTTAGTGTTTGTGGCAATATTGTCTTAAGATGACGATGAAGAAAAGAAAAAACTTATTCATATTTTCAAAGTGCTGTTTTTCCGACGAATCTTCAATGTAAATTCGTTTCTGGGAGAAATTTATTGCCATATTTTTACTAACTTACGTTTCATCCATTTGTAAGTAGTACAAGTAACAGAAATTGAATTTATCGATTCAGTTCAAGAAAGTGTTTTATTTTGAATTTAAAAACGATTTGCATTTTGAATGGTTAACCATTCTCAACTTAATACAGTTTAATTTAGTAAAATGGGTTATACTAGTTTCTTTAAACGTGCATTTTAATCATTACAGGGTAAAGATTTAAATCTAGACAGTAGAAAAGGCAAGCACAGTCAGACGAACAATGTAATGAGGGAGATTTAAAATCGGTAGAAAAGGAAAAAACCAGAAGACCATTATTGCAGTGAGAAAGACTAAAAAGTAGTAGAAAAAGTAAAAATTGTCAGACGACTAGTGTGGAAGATTTAAAGGCAGTAGAAAAAGTAAAAATAGTCAGACCGATGCTGCAAGAGAGATTTAAAACCTAAGAGTAGAAAATGCGTACATAGTCAGACGACAAATGAACTGAGGGAGATTTCAATCGAAGTAGTAGAAAAAGCAATTATAGTCAGACAAACAAGATTTCAAATCAGGCAGTAGAAAAAGAAGGCATAGTCAGACGCCGGATGTATTGGTCTGACAGTGATTACTTTTTCTACTGTCTGATTTGAAATATTTCTTATTGCGTTGGTCTGACTATGATTGCTTTTTCTACTGTCAATCTTCCTCACTCTGTAAAAATTACAATTTTTTTTAAATCACAATTTTTCTAAATTTCTTTTTGTATCTTACTTTTTTAATTTATTTTTGTTATTCTTTTATTTATTCTTTACTCTTCAATTCAACTTTGTAATTATTTATTAGTTTTCGAATTATTTTGAGGTCATCCAGTTTTGTTTACCTTTACAGCTACAAGTTTTTTGTTATTTTACGTTTTTAAAGATAAAATTATGTGCTATAGAATTAATTTTAATAGCAAAGTTTCTCAATTTTAAAACTGTCTTAAAGTTTTTTAAATATTTGAAATAATTCATCTGCACCTCATAATTTATTAAGAGCACATGCAGCTATTCTTTTTGGAACATCTGGCTGAAACGTAAATAGAAAACGTTTTCATCAGCTAAAAGGCTAGGAGAAATTTAATAAGTTATTTTACTGAAATTGGCAACATTAAAATTTAGAAGTTTTAAATTTATAACTACAGAAACATAATGTTGAAGCTTTGGTAAAATTGCTTGGAACCTGATGTTAAAAGTTCAAATTCTCATTTACAATTTTTTAACTGTAGAGTTTATTATTTAGAAATTTTTGAAGTTAACGATTTTGAAGATATTTTTGTCATCAGAAATATAATTTGAATGTGATAGAATGAATTTTTCGAAAATCAGGAATAAAAATTCTAGAGAGTTAAAATAATTTTGAATTCGTAAATTATTGTCTTTGAGTCGTAAAATTTAATTTTGAATGTTAGGAATATAGCTGCAAAATTATGGAATTAAAATATTAATCTTGAAATTATCACTTTAACCCTACAATTATAAATTTTACATCTCAGGATTATAACTTAAGTTTTGGAATGGTAACTTTGGTCCTAAAATGATAATTTTACTCTGGAATTATAACTTTAATCTTCGAATTAAAACTCTAATTCTCGAATTATAACTTTAATCTAGGACTTATAACTTTAAAGTCCTGGAATTTTAATTTTATTCTTGCTTAAATATTTAAGGTACTAGAATTAGAACTAAGGTTTTTTATAAAAAAAATTTACATTTAAATTCATTGAACTATAATTTGTAAGTTTTGAAATATCTTTGCTATTGTAAAAGAATTCCGTAATTAAAATAGTTTTGAAGCAATATATTTGAAGTCTAGAATTAATATCTCCAAATACAAAAATATTTAAATTTAAAATCAAATCCCTAAACTGACAAAATTATAAATAAAAATTTAAAAAGTAAAAATAAAATCTCTAAATATTTTCTTGAATTTATAAATTTTAAAATCTCTAAAGTTTTAGTGCCATAATTTTGAAATTCTCTATTTAAAATATTAATTTTGAAGAACTGCAAACATAATTATAAAAGGTATTGGAATCTTAAGCTTAGAATATTCAAGCTGTATAACTTTGAAACATGCAGAATAATAACTTTGCAGTTCTGAAATCAATATTATATATTTAAAGTTAATTTAACTTTCTATAATAATAAATTAAATATTCTGAATCCAAGTCTCAATTCATAAAATTGTAATTTCTGGAGTTCAAAATATTTACTGGAGTCATGGAATTATAATCATAGTTTAGAAGTTTTGAGAAACTAATTTAAAATTTTTAGAATAAAACTTTCAAGTTTTCAACTATTTACCTTCCTCCGCTAACATAATAATCATAAAGCAAGGGTTATCTATTTATTTATTTAAAAACATACAAGGATATATAATAAAACGAGAACAATACAAGAAAATACAAGAAAATACAAGATTATAATGTTGAAAACAGATATTGTAATTCCAAATACAAAACTTTGTATAAAAAGTCCAAAATTGTAATCCAGTTGTCAGGATTTCAAATTCGATTGTCTAAAATTCGTTATAGATAGTCAAGAATTTAAACTTGACTATCAGGAATTATAATCTGACAGTCAGGATTTACGATGTGATAATCAGAAATTAAGATCTGACAATCAAGAATTGCAATCCGACAGTCAAGATTAGTAACTCTATAATCAGGAATAATCAGCTATAATCAGCTCTCTGATAATCAAGAGAAACGATCCGATGGTCAAGATTAATAACTCGATAATCAGGAATTACTATCCGACAGGCAAAAATTACGATGTGATAGTAATTATTATCAGGTAGTATTATAATCAGATAGTATTATAATCGGGCAGTAATTATAATCAGATAGTAATTATAATCAGATAGTATTATAATCAGGTAGTAATTACAATCAGATAGTAATTATAATCAGATAGTAATTATAATCAAATAGTGATTCTAATCAGAAGGTGATTCTAATCAGATAGTAATTATAATCAGATCGTAATTAGGATCTAAAAGTCAAGAATTAAAAGCTACAGGTCAAGAATCACAATCTGGATCTCAAGACTTACATTCCCATAATCAAAAACTAAGAACCATCAGTCAAGAAATACAATCCGAAGATCAAGCAAAAAAATCCGGATTTCCGGAACAATATCATAACTCTCCTTACACTATAATTTCAAACTCCATTTCCTCTCCCCACAACATGCTTTTCAATTCAAAATTCTCGCCAAAAAATCCCCATTACAATATTCAGTACACAGAATAAATCTCTCCTAAAAAAACATTTCTCCAGACAATTCAAACAATTGTTCGTCAAAACCTCTCGTGTTGACAAATCCTTTCCCCAACAAATCCGCTCCCCTAATTGTCTCGGAATTAATCCCTTTTTTTCCTCTGTTAAGACCCCCAGCAGAACACTCCCCAGAATATGTTTTCCAGTTTCGTCAGTGCTCCCTCTCTCAACTCTTTCGCTCTACATCCTCCATCTCTTCCGCTCGCGCGCTCCTGCTTCTTCCCTACCCATTCCGCGAGAATTTAAGGATTCGCCAGGTAAAGAAATGCGTGCAGACTCAATTACTTACATGTCCAAGGATCGGCCACGTTAAAGAACTCTGTGAGGATAGGCGGCACTGGCTCGCAGTAATTTCAAGGGGAGAACCTCGGCCTTGGCACACGCGGGCTTATTTCACTGATATCCCACCACCGGCACCACCGCCACGAGTGTCATTATCCGGATTCGCGTGACGTGGACGGTCATCGGATCAGGGGCAGAGCCCGGCATGAATAAGCACGCTGATCGGGTGCGTGGCAGGTCAGTGTTGACTTTCAACCGGAGCAACAACACCAAGCCGGGAAAGCTCGTCAGCAGAAGAGCGTTGTCAAGTCTCGTGTGTTTGAGAGTCGTTCGACACTCGCGGAGCCAACGAAGGGAGCACTCTGCAAGCTCGTCCGGGGTCTGAGGGGTGGGGTGGACCAGCGGAATATCGGAATGGTGAGGGAAAGGGTGGCCCCGGGGGTGCCTCGCAAGCCCAGTGAGTTGCTTGTCTGCTTGGCAGCCCGCACGCTTGTCCCCTCTCGCTCCTGTTCGTTTTCTCCCTCTCACTCACGTTCGTTTGCTCCCTCTCACTCTCGATCGTTTGCTCCCTCTCACACACATTCGTTTGCTCGCTCTCACTCATGTTCCTTTGCTCCCTCTCTGTTGCTTTGCCCCCCTCCTACTCGCACACTCGCCGCCTCTTTCTCGCCCATTCGTCCGTCTCACTTCTACCCATACGCTAGCCTCCCACTCATTTACCCCTCCTCCTTCCCGTGCGCCAACCACTCTCTCTGTTCCGTTCGTAGACCCCCTTCCACCCGCGCCGCCCTACCAACCCGCGCGCTGCTCCCCCCACCCCTCGAGCTTGCTGCCCCCTGCCTACACGCTTACCTCCCGCCTGCCCGCTGACTTGCCCTCTCGCTTGCTTCCCCCTGCCCTTTCTGCCTCTCTCTGCCTGCGCAGCAGCCGTCGCGACCCGGCCAAACCCAGACCCATGCCCGGCGTGTACGTCGGGCTCGCACTCGAGCTCCAGCGACCCCAGCGAATTCATCCCCGATGCCATGAACCCCACCGCACCCACAGACTCAACTCAGAGTTCTCCATCCCATCCGAAACGATGGATACATACGTACTCTCCCCTCCAGGTCAGTCTCCGATCAGCATTGAGCCGCACCGACATGTACCTGTTCCTATTCCAATCCTATTTCTGTCCTATTCGCATCCTAGTCTTGTCCTATACCCTTCAAGCTGGACCAACTTTCAGAGAGGAGTCGGCTCGTTGGTCGCACGACTTTTCTTCTGCATACACTGGGGAATGAATTTACAGAGAAGAGGCAATGGGACGTCAAATGCAGATGAATCGAGATTCACGGTTGAAAATCGTTGCCAGCGACTGGAAAAAGGATGCTGCGGATTGATGGGTTCTTTCAGCATAAAAGACGGGCTTTTATTAATTTTGAGTGATTTGGACAATATTGACAGGTGGTTTTATAAAGAGTGAGAGGTAGACGGAAGGGGGTCTGTATCTTGACTCGATCTTGCACAATATGCGAAAATCAATCTTGATTTTTTAAATAAATAGAAAAGACGGATTTCATTTTTTAGCAATTTTGATTGTAGGTAAAAAGATGTTTTTTGAAATCGGTTTTTAATGAGCAATAAAATATGGAGTTGATTTATTTATATAAATTGTTTGTTTATATCAATTGTTTGTTTATATCAATTGTTTGTTTATATAAATTGTTTGTTTATATCAATTGTTTGTTTATATCAATTGTTTGTTTATATCAATTGTTGTTTATATCAATTGTTTGTTTATATCAATTGTTTGTTTATATCAATTGTTTGTTTATATCAATTGTTTGTTTATATCAATTGTTTGTTTATATCAATTGTTTGTTTATACAAATTGTTTGTTTATATAAATTGTTTGCTTATATAAATTGTTTGTTTATATCAATTGTTTGTTTATATAATTGTTTGTTTATATCAATTGTTTGTTTATATCAATTGTTTGTTTATATAAATTGTTTGCTTATATAAATTTTAAACTAAAAGCGGATCCAAGTAGGCATTAATCATTATCATTAAAAATAGCGATGGATCAAAAGTAACATCATTTATAAAGAGAAAGTTCTGTGTCGCTGTTTAGTATTAATCTAGACTCCGAAATACTAACGACCTATTCTCATGAGTATTTTCTACGTCCCAAACACCAGACACTTTAAAAATATTTGCAAATGTAATTTCACGCTGATAACCGCTTTCAGCAGTGCACAAAAATGTAAACAAACTTTTGGTAATTGCTTGCAGAAAATTAAGCTTTTGTATTTTTGATAAACAATAACCAACATTTGCCTTAAATTCAATTTAACTCTGAAAAACTATTATGTCAACATTTGTTGACAAATCCATTCATTTGTTCACAAATTTATTGATTTGTAGGCAAATTTATTGATTTGTAGACAACTTTATTAATTTGTAGCCAAATTTATTGATTTGTAGACAAATTTATTAATTTGTAGACAAATTTATTGATTTGTAGAAAAATTTGTTGAATTGTAGACAAATTTATTGATTTGTTATCAAATCAATGAATCAATCTTAACAAAATATTAATTTACAAAAAAAAATGATTTTTCGATCGAGTTATTTTTTATTCGAACGTATTAATTGGAATTTTTAAGTTTTAATTGATTCTACAAAATACAAAAGCGAAATGCTGCTCAACATGATTTTAATTTGTATGTAAAATTAAGGAAAAAATAGGTTACTATTTCAAATTCGTGGCAAATGAACGTTCCAGTGGAAAACGCACGTCATAGTCAGACTTACCACCTTTCCATCAGATTTTCAATTTAGATAAATTAATGCAAAAGCCATTTAATCTTCTCTCTGAATCAGTGTGAATTTCTTTCACTGACATCAAGAGAATAATTCAAAACATGAAAATTATATCAAAATTTGTTATTCGTAATTTTGATATTCGGGATTATTGAACAAACAAAATTTCGTACTTATCTCTAAAAGAATTTTTTGAAAAAGAATTTTAGAAACCACTGAATGGTCATCAATAAAGAGTATGAATAAATTGCTGTATTTTATTTCTTATCCGAAGAATAAGCTTTTCTCGGTGCACTTATTCAATTTTAAAGGGTAATGAAAATTTTTTAATTAAAACTAGTCCTTTGTTTAGCTAATTAGTATCCTCAACTAGGTCACATAAATTTATTATATTGTAAAAAGATTAAGAATATGTACGCAAGACAAAATTAACTTTTGCAACAACTTACATCGAACTTTTTCTCCTTAATATAATAATCAAAAATATTAATTTCATATTTACAGAAACAAAACTATTTGTGTCCCATATCACATTCATTTTTCACTGTTTGAATATTTTTGTAAACGAGAGAACTGTTCAATAAAATATCGACATGAAGTGTTTTTGTAACTTTCATAAATTTTTATATAAATTTTACAGATTTCTATCTGTAGATTCCAAAAATAGTAACATTTGTTTTAAATAAATTTTACCAGATGCAGAAGAAGTTATTGAAATAAAATGTTTTAATATAGATAAAATATCTACTATTATTTAATAAATTCTAATAAAAATAATGTGCTGATAAAATAACTCGTGCTGTTAGGATTTTCTTTAATCTGTTTAATAATAATATTGTGTTTATAATAACGTTAATGATAACGTTAATGATAACATTAATTATAACATTAATAATAACATTAATGATAACATTAATGATAACATTAATGATAACATTAATAATAACATAAATGATAACATTAATGATAATATTAATGATAACATTAATAATTACATAAATGATAGCATTAATGGTAAATTTAATGATAACACTAATAATAATATTAATGATAACATTAATTTAAGTTTATATACATAATTCTATTCATTGCCAATTACTAAATAATTATCGATTATTATTATTAATTAAAAATAATAAAAGCACTTTAAAACTATTTACAAAAAAATGAAAATCAAGTCTCACGATTAAAAATTTATCTTCTGATGAATATAATCTTGTAATTTACTTTTCTTTAGCCTTTTGAATATCCGTAATTAGAATAAGTAAATTAATTATATTTCAAGGAGGTTAAGAAAATCTCAGAGAGAGAATATTCGCGTCTTACTATATCGAGCTCTTTCCACTTGATTTAACATTAAGAATTTACTCAATCAATTTAAGAACTCAATTTACAACACAATTAACATAATTTTCATCTCTTGTCTACTTTTCTTTAGCTAAATTTTTTTTATAAAACCTTTATACAAGATATAAATTCAGAAAATAGAACATCAAACTTTTTATTACAAATTTCGTAATTATATGTATTCTCTATTAATTGATGTATTCTTTAACTGCTTCATTCGTATACAATTTACACATACAATTTTTATACTTAATTTTTTGTAAAATTTAAAAATAAATGAAATTTCGGTACAATTTCTATTTATTAAATTCGTGTACATTCTCTATACAGAATCAATTCGTTTTAAATCTGTTTTAATCTTATGAAAGTTAAATTAAATAAATTTATGTAAATGAAATGAATTTATGTAAATGAAATGAATTTATGTAAATGAAATAAAATGTAAAGGATAATAAAATGTAATCTAAAAATATAATGTAATTCATATAAATACATGTACAATTTCTATTTAATTTTTGCATAAATTTTTACAAGAAAAAGTTATTGATTTCCGTCTAATACCATTTTTTACTTAACATATATAAAACCTCTGGGATTTAAGGAAATTAGTTCCATTTCAGCACATCTTTTAGAATAAAGAACAAACACGAAACTACTGAAGAAATTGTAAAATTTGCTGAATAGAGGTAAAGGATCTTTCGAAATTGTCTTTTTTATTTTCACTCTCTAAATTTTACTATGTGCTTTTTTCCTTGTATTCCTTTTACTCTCACAAAAAGCACAGCATGAGGCCATAACTCCTGAACTATTTCGGCAATAAAATTGCGTTTTTTATTTATTTTTATAGACAGCGTCTTTCTCTATTTTCACTTTTTCCGGGCTATTTCCTTTGATCTATTATTGAAAACAAAACATTCATTTTTTAGTTTTATAAATAAAAATTATTGGCAGTTTTATGTCTTTCTTGTGACTCATATCACATAATAAAAGTCACTTTGTTTAAAATAGAACTTTTCTTTTCAAATTTATAAGAAGCGGTAAAATTCGTTAAACAAGTGATAATATTTTCCTTGACCTAGAAAATATTCTCCTCAAACAATATTTTCTTCAAGTTTTCCGCATTAAATATTTTTCTAACCGAAGTTTATTTTTTGAATTAGGTTCTTATTTTGTATCAAGTATGTTTTCTACATATTAAATACATTTCTTTAACATTTAGTACATTTTTATATTTAGCACATTTTTATATTTTGCACATTTTTATATTTAGCACATTTTTATATTTAGCACATTTTTATATTTAGCACATGTTTATATTTTACACATTTTTTTTATCAAGTACATTTCAATATTAAGTACTCTTCTATATTGATGACATTTTTTAATCAATTGCGAGCAATTTACCAAATTAAAGTATATCTACATACATTATTCCAGACCAAGCTAAATTCCTGAGTAAATATTTTTCCAACCAAAGGAAATATTTTACTTGACGACTTGAAAAATATTTACTTGTCGGATTTTAACAATTCAATGGCCCTTTTTTATGTATAATTTAGCAGCGTTTCTTGTGCGCTGAAATGCGCATTTTTGAATTGCTTCCACTGAATAATCTTTTTATGGATTCATCTGCTCAGGTATTCTCTTCTTCGTTTTAATAGACTCTAGACTTAGACGACTTTTGCACTCACCTGTTTCTGGAAACGGATAAATTTTCTTTTCTCTTCGCTGATTTTAATTAATACTAAAAGAAGTCCTTCATCAGTAGTTTTTAATTAGACACTAAAGTTCAAAAATAGCATACTGCCTATGCATAATTGCAGTTCTATAATGCCAAAAAGAAACATTAAAAAAACAAGTACAAACATTATTATAAATTAATATTATTACAAATATTATTATAAAAAATAATCTTAGAATATTTAAATATTAAATTTGCGATAACTAAATTTATTCCCAAAGTCCCAATCAATGATATAATTTTCTCATTAATTTGATACCTTAAAATTGATGTTCTACTTTTCTAATTCATTTTATACTTTTCTTATACTTTTATACTCTTGTAATTAAAATTCAGAATTTAATTCATAAGGTCATGGCAAGCGATTTATGATCTATTAACATAAATGGGTAGCAATTCTGTGCATAAACTAACATGATTCGTAGAATGATTTGCCTAACTAACCAATGGCTTAACCTATTAATCAATTAATTGACGCATCCACACAAGCACTTAGCAATTCAATTCTATTCACTTGGAAGTTGATAGCATTGTTAAATGACAGAATTTAAATAATCTCGTCAATCGATACCTATAGTATTAATCAACCAATTTTACAAAACGCAAATATTTTACACATTTTTGTATGATTCATAATCTTACACATTTTTGTATGATTCATAATTTTACACATTTTTGTATGATTCATAATTTTACGCATTTTTGTATGATTCATAATTTTACACATTTTTGTATGATTCATAATTTTACGCATTTTTGTATGATTCATAATTTTACGCATTTTTGCATGATTCATAATTTTACCAATTTGTATATACTTTTCAAGTATTTTACATATTTTTACAAATCTCGATTGAAATAAATGTTAAAAAACAATTTCTCTCTTCCTTAAAGCTGACAGTGTAAATTGATAAAAAATGAGTTTGATAACCACATTTCAAATATGGGGAGATATTTATCATTATTTTGTTTTTCTAATAATTTACAGTAACTACAAAATGAAAAAGAAAACACATGGAAATTTTTGCTTTTGATTTAGTTTTCAATCTGTGGGATTTCTGAAAATTTTATAAGTTACTTAAGAAACTAATAGTAGGAAAGCAAAGAGGAAGATTATTTAAGAGAAGGTAAATTAAGTAAATATTTCTCGTCAGCTTGTTAAAACTCTGAATTTGTATTTAATATTCAAAGTTGGTCAGATCAAAATAACTCTTGACGAGGAGAAGGGAATGTAAATTTAAAATATCTGTGAATAAATAAATAACATATCCTTGTAAAGAAATTGATTTTGCCATTAAAAATTATTATCCTTTCCCAATTTGCATTATTTAGATCCATTAAAGAACAACCTATTATTTCAACAGATTTTCCATTGTAATTTTCTCGGAAATAAAACTGAATTAATAATTAATAATAATTAAATAATAATTAATAAAAATGACTAATAACGAAAACACCATATTTTAATAAAGAACAGTCATAAAGGCATCTTTCACATACATAGAAACTTTAATAACTAAATATTAGTAAGTCAGTAGTTAACTGAACAAAAAAAATTATCAACGTTTATTGACGAACGAAATACTAATTATTATTTGCAACTCTTTACAAACCAACAAGTTTTACGATGTTTTCATATACCATTAACTTTTTTATTCCAAAGAAAATCCAAACTATAAAACATGCTTTCTCAACTATTTTTTTCAGCTCAGACTATATATGTCAAGTTATTTTTAACACATTCTTCCGAAAGGAATTCGGTGTAGAAAATGATCTAAAAATTCCAGTTCCTTGTCAAAAATCAATTTATCGCAATTTATGGCTCAGAACGTGGAAACGTGAGAGTATTAAAAGAAATATTTGGAAGTTCTTGAGGACTTGGAACAATCGGGCAAGTTTTGGTTTATCTGATTGGATATCGATAAGTAGAACTTCGCTTAGAACTTGAAAGTCGTTTCGATAAACCGCTCTCAATCCGCTTCATTGTTATTATCCAATATCTGAAAATAAAAATCATAAAATTTTATCGTCAAATCTATAACAAAAATGTGCACGCACTCAATTTTTAACAATTTCAGTGTAATATTTCCTTAGACGCAAATTTATATCTTTTGATAAAGAAAATAACGCTTAAATTGTTCTGATTCTCAATAATTCCTTTTACGGCAGTATAAACCACAAACATTGCTCGATAAGCACTTTCTTAAGAGATATTTTTTTAAGAAATTATGCAATATTAAAATTATCCCTATATTAATTTGGTTGTTTATTTTTTTTTAAGAAATTATGCAATATTAAAATCATCCCTATATTAATTTGGTTGTTTATTTTTTTTTTAAGAAATTATGCAATATTAAAATCATCCCTATATTAATTTGGTTGTTTATTTTTTTTAAAGAAATTATGCAATATTAAAATTATCCCTATATTAATTTGGTTGTTTATTTTTTAATTTACTCTTTACTTTCAAATTGCCCAATTTCTTCACTCTCCTTGCATTCTACATTATCTGTTGATAATTTTTCACTTACACATTACATTATTCACTTACTGTTTTGCTTTTATATTAAGCAACATTAAGATTATTGGTTGTACAAAAACAGGTACAAACACTATACTATCAAGAAACAACATGGAATAAAAATTAATATTTTTCAAAAATCAAATAGTTCCTGGACAGTGTAGTGTTTGGGGTGTATATTAAAATTTGAGCTTTTTATGCAAAATTGCCTAAAAATAGGAGAATGCAGAAAAAATTACACAAATACATTGAAATTTGCGAAAAAGTGGAAAGTTCGTATTTACCAAAAAATTCAGTTGAAAAATTTAAATTGTTCGTGGAAAGTGTAATAATTCGAATGTTGTTTAAAACTTGTTTTTTCTTATGAATAGAATTGAATAAAAAAGACAGAATACAATAAAAATTTTAGGAACACATTGAAAATAACATCGATACAGGTCGAGAAAACTTGAAAATCAAATATTGCTAAAACTCAAGTTTTAAATTCTAGTCAAAGTGCTTAAAATAACACAAAGATGGTTAGAGCTTTAATTGATTTCAAAATTTGAAAATTTTTTTCATCCAAAAAGCTTAGTGGAATTTTAAAGAAAAAAATATTGATTTCTTACATCGATTCTGGTTGAGAAAAATTAAAAATCCAATTTTGTTGTGATTCAAGTTTTTATATTTCCTTAAAGTGCTTAAAATAACATTGGGATGGTTAGTGCTTTTAATGGTTTCAAACCGCGGAGCTTTTCTTCATCCAAAAAGCTTGGTGAAATTTTACGGAGAGACGAAAAATATTGATTTTGGAATTTATTACATCGATTCTGGTCGAGAAAAATAAAAAATCCAATTTTGTTGATATTTAAGTTTTTATTTTTCGTTAAAGTGTTTAAAATAACATTGGGATGGTTAGGGTTTTTAATGGTTTCAGACCGTGGAGCTTTTTTGCATCCAAAAAGCTTGGTGGAATTTCACGGAGAGCTTAAAAATATTGATATTGTAATTTTTTACATCGTTTCTGGCCGAGAAAAATTAAAAATGCAATTATGTTGAAAATCAAGTTTTAATTTTCCGTTAAATTGCTTAAAATATCTTTGAGATGATTAGGGCTTTTGGCGGTTTCTAACCGTGGAGCTTTCTTTCACCTAAAAAGCTTGGCGAAATTTCAAGGAAAGCTTAAAAATATTGATTTTGTAATTTTTTACATCGTTTCTGGCCG
>WNHD01001732.1:0-54272 GCA_011057455.1 Ganaspis sp. Gsp50 | reverse complement strand
TGAAATAAATAATTATCGTAGACTCTCCTCCATTATTTTCTAATACTTCACCAACGTCCAAAACTCCACCACAAAACACGACGGGACTAAAATCCAAAAACTTGAGTAAAATTCATTGGAGTCAGGTCCGTATGACGATCATAATGGGCCCGTAGCATAGGAGCTTTGCTTGTAAAAGTCGGAAGGCTGTGGTAATTCTTCCGAGGATCCGTAATAATTTTGAGTCTCTAAAAAAGAAATAATTTCGAAAGGTAGGAACGCAGCAATCAAATTACCAAACCTCACAAAATCGTACAAAATCCAAGGGTGGGAACAGAAGGAAATTGAGGTTAGGAAAGACGGACATCATTGAAACGGCGGCAAATTTGAATTTGTTTTAGATTTTCGTAAGCAATTATCGTCCTTCAATTGATGAAAGGCGTCCCAAACATCTCTTGACTGGAAAATAATTATCCGACGATGGCTCGGGAAACAGGATCAGAACAGTGAGAGACGGAAAAGAAAGGAAATACAAATAATTAATTAAGAGCTACAAATTTGGACAAATGACCAATCTTGGAATTACCGCTGCAACTTCCGAAATTATCAATTAATTATTTAAAGTTAAATAATGTTAATAAACAAAAACTAAATATAATTTGAATTTAAATGATTTGGGCAAGTTGTGAAAAGTAAAATTTAATAAAAATTTCACAGCGTCACAAGGTGGATTTTAACAGTTTTATCATGAGAATATGAATTTTGACCTCGTTAGTTAAAGTAAAAAGAAAATCAATTTAATCGATTCTAAAGAACCTTTTAAACACCTTAGACTATCCTTTATTGGCCTACATTTACCACAAGCAATCTTTTGAAGGGGTGTCACATTTCCTGTGTCATAAAGTCGGCAACTCTGGTAAAACTTATCCATAAAATGATTCCTGTTTCCACAAAACAGTTAAGTGGTGAAAATACGGGCTGTCCCCTACAAAAGGGACCAAAACTGACTTTTAGTGTTGAAGTTAAAAGCGGAAAGACGTATGAATCATAGAAAGTTATTTCCGGAAAATGTACACCTTCCGTTTAAAAATAAAGTACCATGCATACAATGTTGCTTTTTAAAACATAAAAGTATGAAAAGAAGTATAATGCTAGGGTATTTTACTTTTAACATCTTTGCATAGATTGAAAATAATGACTAAAAAACAAAGGGAATATATGCAGACTTTAATTTTAAATGGTAAATTATGTAAAAAATTAGCAGGTCAAGACATCCTTTTTGTGTATTTATATGAATTGATAAGCAATTATTAAAAGTTGATGCTTCATTGGTACTCTATCGATACTCCAGTGATACTCTATTGATACTCTATTGATACTCTAGTGATACTCTAGTGATACTCTGTCGATACTCTATCGATACTCTGTTGATACTTTATTGATACTCTAGTGATACTCTATCAATAATCTGTTGATACTCTAGTGATACTCTAGTGATACTCTGGTGATACTCTGGTGATACTCTATCGATACTCTAGTGATACTTTATCGATACTCTAGTGATACTCTAGTGATACTCTAGTGATAATCTATTGTTACTCCATTGATACCCCAGTGATACTCTATCGATACTCTGATACCCCAGTGATACTCTATCGATACTCTATCGATACTCTATCGATACTCTATCGATACTATATCGATACTCTATCGATACTCTATCGATACTCTATTGTTACTCTATTGATAACCCAGTGATACTCTATCGATACTCTATAGATACTCTAGTGATACTTTATCGATACTCTGTTGATACTCTATTGATACTCTATTGATACTCTATCGATACTCTAGTGATACTCTACCGATACTCTAGTGATACTCTATCGATTCTCTGTTAATACTCTATTGATACTCTAGTGATAATCTAGTGTTATTCTCGTGATGGTTCATTGATACTCAATTGGTGATTGATTAATACTCTACCGTAAAATTTTGATACTCTGTCAGTACTTTATCGTGTCTAACGATCGTGGAAGTTTTATAATAGATTCTATTAATACTTTATGTATATTCTTCAAATCCACTAGCATCCTTTAATGCTCAATTGATACTCTACAATTAATTTATTATTCTTTTCCTGCTCTGGAGTTAGTTTATTATTCTTTTGATATTCTAGTGTTACACATTTGATATCTCGCTGCTTCTCCCCTAAAAAAAAATTGGCTATTTTTAATGCAGTGTTTATTTGAAACTGGAGACAATCACGAAGCAGTAAAGAATCAATATTGCTATTGTTTTGAATCTCTGAACTATCGCAATGGAAATGTTTGCTAAAGCTAACTGTTAATTAAAAGCAAATCAATATTTCTGCTGAAATGCAGAAAATTGTGAAGATTTTCGTATTATTGAAAAAAGTTAATTTCTGAGATACAGTTATTGCAATTTAAATCAATTAATTTATAAAAAAAATTAAATGTACACTTACAGGAAAAGTGATGTAGTTGCTAAATAACAGGGAGTAGAGAATGTATATTTCAGAAAAGAAGGAGAATTTAAGATCTCACTAAAAGCTTTAATACCTCTAGAAAATGTGTAATCCTTGTGAAAAGCTTACTCTGCTTCGTGAATTTTGTTGCCACTTTTTTACGCCTTCTAAAATCTCATTCTTTTTAAAATTCTCAAATCTCTCTCTCGCTTTTATGTCCATGAAAAGCATAAGTTGAGCGTGAAACGAATACATGGAATAATAAGAATAAAAATTAAAATTACTGATGAAAGTATAATATTTCAGATCCTAATAAAAAGAATGATAATTTTAAAAATACTCTCTAGTGATCAATTCATTTCTTGATCAGATAAGTTTAACAATTTATATTTATTTCTCTAAAACACGTATCGAGATTCTTACACTGGGAAAATGTTTTTCTTCCCTTTCACAAATTTTCAGTTACAAAATTCATTATTTTAAATCTGAAACTGATATTTTCTTTTACAAAAACGTATTATACTCCGGTTTTATATAAAATTTTATTATTTTAACATTTTGAGAAAATTAACAATGCCATATCAAATTTTCAGTCATATCATGTAAACATTATTATTCAATTCTACATTGAATTTTTTGACATATGATACAATTAAAAAGAATAAGATAAAAATTCATTTGTAAATATTTTTTAACAATGAGAAAGAAAACTGAAATATTAATAAAAATAAATATAGAAAATATGTTATTATGATTTCTATTTAGTTTATTCATTTTATTTATTACAATTATAGTAAGTGTGCAATAAATTTTTTAAAATGCAAAAAATCGTAAGCTTTTGTTTTATTATTTGAAAGAATTAAAATGTCATATAGATAAGCCAACTCTTAGATTCAGAAATCAAACAAGAATCACATATCTTCATGAAAAAATCTTTCTCAAAATTACTGACACTTTTTCATTCCAATATGCTAAATGACATTTTGTTTTTTTGTTTCTTCAATTACTGAATTTTTGTATTATTATCGTTATTATCATCATTATCGACTGCAGATAATTCTCTACAGTAGATAATTACCTACAGTCGATAATTACCTACAGTAAATAATTACATAAGTCGGTAATTATCTACAGTTGATAATTTTCTATAAATAGGTAATTACCTACAGTGGAAAATTGACTACCATAAATAATTACCTACCATCGGTAATCATCTACTAAACAAATAATAAATAAAATCAACCGAAAAGATGATATTTTATTTGAATGGAAATCTTTCAAGTAAATTAGTACACTAGCAAATTCATTCGAAAAAAATAATTCTGTGCTCAAATCATTACAGAAAAATATTTGTTTAAATAAAATTCATCCAATCAGAAAAATTCGATCTGAATATAATTGACTTTAAATTAACAATCCAGAGGAAATAAAATTCATCTTAATAATTAATAAAATAATAATGTTAAAATTAATTACAATAATTTATGTAAATTTAATGTAAGAAGCGAGTAATTTGGACAGTTATTCTACTCGTTAACTCTTATTAATTACAACCATCATACTTTGTTCAATTTTTAATTCAATTTGCCAGGGGCATTTTTCTGAAATTTAATTATTTAATGTCATTGCTAAAGAAATTTATGTGAATGTTGAACATCACGCAAACTGGGATTATTTTTACCAGTCAACATTAAAAATAATTCTAGTTGATATAATTTAATTCCAGAAAGCAAAATAGAGAACTTTTCTCACATCATGAAATCTGCACACGCGACTTTTTTCTCCAATAACTTTATCATGTCATCCCTTTTGTTACTAAAAATATAAAATTTAAAAAAAATCGTGTCAGAATTATTCTTATTAATTTTGCATTCATTTTACTTAAAAATAAAATAAGTCTCGTACAATTTTATAATTTTACAATTTATAATTAAATTATAAAGAAGTTATAATATAAATTAGAAAATTATTTGATAAAGAACGAATAAATTGAAAATTGAGATGGTCAACACTGTAGTATTCAGAACCTAATGACCAGCTCAAAATTGTCTCTGCTAAATTTATGGGTACTGTAACTAAAACAATAACACTCGCAAGTCACTGTCTAAATTAATGAGCTCTCCAAGAAAATTATCTTAATTAACATCGTTACGTAAAGAGTCCTTTAATTAAAAGAATATTTTTCATGGTACTGAAAAATTTGAAATTTTCAATTCCTACATTTTTTAATTCCATTTTCATACCCGATGCACCGTAGCAAAAAATATAAATTATGATGGATTTTCGAGAATAGCAAAAAGACACATTTTTATTTCTTGCAGTGAAAACCTTGGCAATATTAGACGAAAATTGATGGAATGTAATTGACGATGCAATCAAAACGTCAAATTTTAAAATACTGCTGAAAATCCTGTTTCTTGAGAAATTTAAAGAGACGATTTAAGAACAGGAAATTTGAAAAAACAAATTATTTAAAAATGGGTATCCATAAATAATACCTACTAAATTTATAAAAAATGTAAGATGAATCTTTAAAAAATATCTAGAGCATAATACTAAAATATATTTGGAGCGAATAATTGAAAAATATCATGAAGCTATTAATAAAAATATAAACAATGGAAATTTATATAAGGTCAATATCTGTAGGTAAAAAATATTAAATCATATAAATACAGATTCGAAAATAGCTAATGGAAAATATTTAAAATCCATTTAATTTAAAAATCAAATATTGGTAAAAGGATTTCTATAAAAGTCGAGAATTTAAAACGGAAAGAACATGCATTAGTAGCTGATTGAGATTAAATCTTTTATTTTCGACATATGCGATTATTATAGGAATGCCAATTTGGAGAAAAATATCATGAGAAGAAAATTCAAACTTGTGGATGTTGTAAAGAAAATGAAAAAAGAATATATATCAATAAATGTTTAGTTACATGAATTTATCAATAAAAATGTGTCAATCGCAAAATATGTCAATCAAAATGAGTAAATCAAAATGTGTTAATCAAAATGTGCCAATAAAACTTAGTCAATAAAATGGTGCCAATGAAAATAAGCCAATAAAAATGTGTCAGCAAAAATGTGTTATTATAAATGTATCAATAAAAATGTAGCATTAAATTATAACGATAAAAAATTTATCAATAACAAAATATCACATTCAAGAAATAACTTAAAAAAAAATTGCAGAAATTTAGCACTCATTCATTAATTAAATGTAGAAAGACTAAAAAAAGGATTTAAAAACTGTTAATTCTTACCTTACTTTGGAGTCTGAATTGTTTGAAATTTCTTCTTCTAAGAACGTTGAATAATTTTCCAAACTCTAAATAAATGAAAGATTTTGAATGCAAAACAATTAAATGTTATAAAAAATGTTCCCTTCAACGACCGATGTAAATAAAAATATTGAGTGATAAATTATTAAACGTAAAATATTTTGCAGCAATCAATTTATTTTTGTCACTTTATATAAAATTTATGTACATACGTTTATAATGATTGGGGTAAAGGTAAAAAACATGAAATAGTCATCCTAAATATGAAACTTTTAACACGGTCAAAGAGGCTATCTTTCACCAAAATTTATATGTTTTATAGTATCAATAATTCGATCATCATGAAACGCAACGTAAAAATTAATAGTTTACTTTATATACAAAAGTTGATAGAAAATTGTGATAAAAATAAATATTCAATTTAAGCGAAAAATAATGGTACTCGTAAAAAATGTATTAAATGTGAAAAAGGCAATACGAACTGAATGCAGATAAAAATACGGTTTGAGAATAAAAAAAAAATAAAAGAAAAACAAAACAAAAAGAGAACGATTGTACAAGAAATTTAAAAAAAAATTGTTTGAAAAATAAATAAAAAGTTAATGGAATGTAAAACAAATTAAAATAAACCAACATAACAAATGTGAAAATAGGATTTGAAAATAAGATGATTATAAAATTAAATAAACTAAGAACAATAAATAAATAATAACATTACATTAACAATGTATAAATAAATAAAAGTTAACATATAGTAAATCTACAATAATAAAAAAGAGCTTTAGTTCTTTAATGAAAAGTACAAATTAATAATCGAATAAAACTTACTTCCTGTTTAGCATTTTTAAATTTAGTTGTAAAATAGAAAACTCAACGAATTTTCCATCCAAGAGTTAAAGCTCTTTTATTTTTGTTTATATTCTCTTTGATAAAACACCTCAAAAAGGTAATATCTAGTAGAATTCAGACTTAAGAGCTCTGTAGCAAACCAGAGGTGCGGAATAGCTCTTTGCGATTTCGTCTTCAGTGCAAATCGCCAATATCTGTAGCTTCCAAACATCTCCTGGAACATGAGCTATCGATCGTTCCAGGCAAAGCTTTTCGCTACACACGATCCTCTTCGCCTAAAAGTCGCACTACCTCTGAAAAAAATGTTTTAGGTCATTCTGCCAGTTTATTAAACAATTTCATAAAAAAAAAGAAGAAAAAAGTATTAAATTTCGATATTATTGAAGACTTTTGTTAAGGTGTATTTAAATTCTTTATTTTCCTGATTAATGACTGTAGATTTAGGGAGAGAAGTGAAATTTACGGAAATTTACGTTTACTAAAGACAAGGAGTTTTATCTGTTATTTTGAAATATTGACTACAGATGACCATAAAGTGACCTAAGGATAAGTATCGTCCACTGACCATAAAGTGTTTTCTGGAGACGGTAAGTGTTGTTTATTAACCATAAAGTTATCTCTTGAGACGGTAAGTGTTGTTTATTGACCACAAAGTGACCTTAGCAAAAGATAATATTGTCCACTAGACAAAAAGAGCTTTTTGGTTACAGTAAATATTGCCTAGCAACCGAAAAAAATAATTCAAAGACAATAAGTGTTGTCTGTTGACCATTAAGTATTCTCTGATAACGGTAAGTGTTGCTTATTGACTATAGAATGTTTTTTTTGTGAACGGTAAGTGTTATCTATTGCCCACAAAGTGTCCTTGGGAGACGGTAAGTGTTGCTTATTGACCATCAAGTGTCCTTGGGAGACGGTAAGTGTTCCTTATTGACCATCAAGTGTTCTTTGGAGACGGTAAATATTTTCAACCGACGATAAAGTGTTCTTGGGAAACGATAAGTGTTGTCTATTGACCATAAAGTGTTTATCGGTTGCGATAAGCGTTATTTCTTGACCATAAAGTTTTCTTTGGACACGGTAAGTGTCGCTTATTGACAATAAAGTGTTGTTTAGAGACGGTAAGTGTTGTCTACTGACCATAAAGTATTCTCTGGTGACGGCAAGTGTTGCTTATTGATTATAAAATGTTCTTTGTAAACGGTAAGTGTTGTTTATTGACCACAGAGTGTTTTTGGGAGACGGTAAGTGTTATCTATTGTTCAGAAAGTGTACTTGGGAGACGGAAAGTGTTGTCCATTGACCATAAAGTATTTTTTGGAAACGATAATTGTTGTCTGTTGACCATAAAGTGTTGTTTGGTGACGGTAATTGTAATCCAGCGACCGTAAGTGTTGTATAAAGACAGAAGGTGGTGTCTACTGACCATAAGTCAGTGCATAGAGACAGAAAGTGTTCTTTGGAGATGATAAAACTGGTCTCTTAACGATAAAATGTTCCTGGGAGATAGTGTTGTCTATTGACCATAAAATATTCTCTGGTGACGGTAAGTGTTTATTGACTATATAATGTTCTTCGTAAAGGGTAAGTTTTGTCTGTTGACCATTAAGTGTTCCTGGGAGACTGTAAGTTTTGTATATTGAACATAAAGTGTACTTTGGTTGCGATAAGTGTTGCATTTTTGACCTTAAAATGTTATTTGTAAACGGTAAGTGTTGCTTATTGACTATAGAATGTTCTTTGTAAACGGTAAATGTTGTCTATTGACCATAAATTGTTCTTGGAAGACGGTAAGTGTTTTCTATTGACCATAAATTATTTTTTGGAAACGGTAAGTGTTTTTCACCGACCATAAAGTGTTTTTGGTAGACGATATGTTTTGTCTATTGACCATAAAGTATTCTTTGGTTGCGTTAAGTGTTGTTTTTGATCATAAAGTTTCTTTTGGAGGCCGTAAGTGTTGTATATCGACCATGAAGTGTTCGTGGGAGACGGTAAGTGTTGTCTATTGACCATAAAGTGTTCTTTGGTGGCGGTAAGTGTTCTCTGGAAATGGTAAGTATTGTACTTTGACCATGAAGTGTTCTTTGGAGACGGCGAGTTTCGTCTGCCGACCATAAAGTATTCTCTGGAGGCGGTAAGTGTTGCTTTTTTGACCTTAAAATGTTCTTTGTAAACGGTAAGTGTTGTTGATTGACTATAAGTTGGTCCTGGGAGATGGTAAGTGTTGTCTATTGAGCATAAAGTATTCTGTGATAACAGTAAGTGTTGCTTATTGACTATAGAATGTTCTTTGTAAACAGTAAGTGTTGTCTATTGACCATAAAGTGTTCTTGGAAGACGGTAAGTGTTTTCTATTGAGTATAAAGTATTTTTTGGAAACGTTAAGTGTTGTCCACCGACCATAAAGTGTTCTTGGGAGACGATAAGTTTTGTCTATTGACCATAAAGTGTTCTTTGATTGCGATAAGTGTTGTTTTTGATCATAAAGTTTTTTTTGGAGGCCGTAAGGATTGTCTATTGACCATGAAGTATTCGTGGGAGACGGTAAGTATTGTCTATTGACCATAAAGTGTTCTTTGGAGGCGGTAAGTGTTATCTATTGAACATAATGTCAGTGTTGTCAATTGACCTATAGTGCTGCTACTGAACCTAAGGTGTCGTCTAAAGATCAGTAAGTGTTTTCTAGTATTTGTAGATATTTTATACTGACAATAAATTATTTTTGGACGCTGCAAGTGGTCTTTTACGCCTTATAATATTATCTTCTGATTATATAACGTTATCTTAAATGATGTTATTTGGTACTCGTAGATTTTGTTCAGCATTTCTAAGAAGTTTTTTGAAATAGAGAAATGCAATTTCGAACTTCTTTACAGAGATTAAGGTTTTTTATATGATAATTACTAATCGTAACTATTTTTAATTTAATTTTTTGCCACTAAGCTCACTTCATTACTACACCTTCAACAAAAAGAAAACCCAAAATTGTGTTAGAATTGCCTAATGGATCATTTTACTCTTCATTTCTTTCGGTTTATTTTCTTCCCCTTTAATTAAGTGGTTACACTGGCAAGCAGAGAAGCCACAATTTTTCTTGGGCAAATAAAAGTTGGGAATGAGAAATGATAATTCGTGAAGTAAATTAATGAAAGAAGTTTTAATTGAGACTTGCCAGATTTTCCAATGAGAGATGCTCTTCCTAAGTAAATGGCTGAGTCGTTTGCACTGACTTCACTGTTTCCAGCTTGAGTGATATTTCTTGTGGCCCCCGTAGAGGCTCTCCTGTCCCCGCATCGTAATCTGAAACAAATCAGCCAACTTCAAGCCACCTCTTGACATTCAAAAGTGAACGTTCCAGAATTTGAGAACGGAAATAACTTTGAAACGAGAAATCGTGACACTATTGAAATTCCAGCAAATGTATTTCATTCTCAGAAAGCTTTACACTTAATTTCCTTCGACTCTTGAAGCGCCTCGTACTCAGCGTTTCGGGATAAACTTGCTTTTCAATTATTTAATTTTATATTTATATCTTTAAGTCAAAGTTTGATAGTTTTTGAAATTATGACAACCTCTCAATAGAAAATGCAAGCTTACAAATAAACTAATTAGCACTGTTAGAATTTTAGTTTCAAAGGGAGGAATTAAAAAAATAACCCACGAAAATTACTTGCCTCCAGCAACTGTAGCAGTCAAAGAGACTGAGAAAAGCTTGTCGGAACTTCCGGTTCATGAAGCAGTAGGTGATAGGATTGCAACAGCTAGAAATGTAAGCCAGAAGTTGAACGAGGCTAATTCCTGTGCTTCCAACATGGGAATAGACCAAATCTGGCGCAAAGAGATACCACGTATTGATGACGTGTAAAGGTGCCCAACAAACAAAGAATTCGAGCACAATCGCGAAAAGCATCCTGATTACCTGTTAATTAAAGGCAAACCTTTTAGCGTTAATTTATTACTCAAATCGTACTATGAATCTAAATCCAACTTTTTATTCGAATCATACTTTCCATTCAAATCGTACTTTTTATTTTATTACTTTTTTATTCAAAAGATTCTTTTTCTTCAAATCGTACTTTTTATTCCTATCGTATTTTGTATTCAAATCGTTACTTGTATTTAAATCGTTACTTGTATTCAAATCGTTGTTTGTATCCAAAACGTACTTCGCTTTCAAATCGTACTTTGTCTCCAATTCATGATTTGTATTCAATTTGCATTTCATATTCAAATCGAATTTATTAAATTTCAACTCCCGAATTCATCATTTCTTATTACATCATAATTTCGCAATTTTAACGATCTCACAAAAGTGAAAGACTATCATAAATTATTCTTAAATCTAATGGTACCTTTCATAATTACAAGAATGAACTGTTTTACATAATGTTGCCTTAAAATTAGATAGAGTTTCAAAGAAATTTAATTTTCTACACTATCGGGTCAAACAGAATCAATGAAATGAATAGGTAAGTAAATTAGCTAATTAAAACTTGCGGTGATCAATAGCTATTGTAGTTAGTGATATGTGTACTTTTGAAGAACGATAACGGTGACAATAACGATTATAGAGATAACAATATTAACAATGCTCATGAATATTGTTCAATACTGATAAAGGTTCAGAGTCCATATTGATATTGTAATTAATTAAATGTGTTAAATATTATAAATAATATAATTGCCAATAATTTGAATTCACAATAAATTTATATTTTATTAACTTAAGGAACATCACTGAAATGAAAAGATTTATTAAAATGCTACAAAATTCCTTGTCCAAAAACTTATTATATAATATAGTTTATTATATAATAATATTTTATATATTATAGTTTATTATATACTAATATTTTATATAATATTCTTTATTATATAATATTTTATATAATATTCTTTATTATATAATATTTTATATAATATTCTTTATTATGTAATATTTCATATAATATTTATTATATAATAATACCTTCTTTTTCGCTTCAATACTTTTCCCCATGTAATTACTGCGAATGACATGTTGCCTTCCAAATGTGTACGTGGAATTTCGACGATTTTCAGTTCCTCCAGGTTCCTCTGCTTCTCGATAAATGGACGAGCCCCTTTTGCCTCCCCCATTGGCAGTTCCACGAGTCCGAGGTAATGTTGTAATAGAGTTCAGGTCGATGCTGACACTCACGTTAACATTGACATCTACATTTGTCGAATTTTTTGTCGACGATTGCATTCTTCTTATCTTGAAAAATATTTAAAAGGCACATTTAATTATTCACAAGAGAAACAAGAAAATAAATATTTACAAGAAGATAAATATTTACAAGAAAATAAATAATAAAAATAAATAGTTACATAAATAATTAACATAAATAATCTTATCTAACAACGTTAATTTTGGTAAATTTTCTTAAGACTATGCGAAAATATAACAAAGTCAGTCTTAAGTTTGTGCTTCCATTTATTAAAGAACAATTGCAGCTCTTTGGCATAGGGCTGTAAATTTTTGATTGCAATTCATTTACGTCTTGAAGCAGTATACGTTGAAGTATCATCCGCAAAGAGCGCTATTTTTGCCTTTTTAGATTTCGAGATATCGTTGATAAAATACAAGAACAAAACTGGTCCTAAAACAGAGCTTTGCGGAACTCCTGTCTCAATGGGCCTTTCAGCTGATGTATCGTTATTAATTTCAACAGAAAAACATCTTTTAAATAACTATCAATAATGCTTATAAGATAAAATGGTGTGTTATAATTACGTAGTTTGACAATATGACCTTCGTACCACACAGTATCAAAGATCTTTTCCTTCTCATGGAATAAGACGGACTGCCTGAATTGGCAGCGAGAACGCCTTATATACGGAAGGTGGTGGGAAGGGCAAGGCCGGCCTCCCCTCTCCAAGCGCAAGGCCTTCTGGGCGGGAGAGATCTCGAGCGCGCAGCCTCACAGCGCACATGCTACGGGACATATAAATACACTCCAGCCGATTTGTCATTCATTCCATCATAGACCAGCGTCCTACTAGGACTAATATTGTTCACTTTGTAACCGTTTGGTCTACGTTAATACAAACCAATTAATCCGAAAACAACTGAAATCTCCATTCTTTATCATTACTTCTCCCATCTCTTTTAGTATTCAGAAATTTCATTACAAATATTTAGAATTTACCGAATGAAAAAATTAAGTCTTTTCATAAATTAGGCAAACAACTATTTTTTCCCACTTTTACATTAAATTATTATCGTTTATATTATTTTAATTGAACATTATATAATGTTAATAAATTAGAATGTTAGTAAATTAGAATGTTAATAAAATCAATAAATTAAATTTTAAAAATGTGTAAAGTGACAATGAAGGTAAAATAAATACAGTTATTTTAAAACAGGAGTTGAAAATTTACATTTACAATTAGCAGCCAACCTTCATGAAGACAATTACGTCAATTACGCTTGCTGGAGGTTATGTGTGTAAACTTTCAAGAGCTTTGTTTTCCCAAAAGGTATATGTACAAGGGAAACGATAATTCTATATTAATATTCAACATTTCCACACTTGCAGTGGTCATCTTCAAATTTATTTATGCGAACAATCCGGTATGTCAACTGACTCAGACGTTAAACACTACACGTTTCAGTTATCACCTCTACCCACAATGCATAAAATCCCTTTAAATGTTCAGCAAACACGGTCGTGAATACTTACCATTTTAACGCAAAGAATTTTTTCAAAATTTAACAATTTTATTCGTTGAAAAGAAATAACTGTAAAATGTTTGATTTTAATGAAAATTTTCGGAATTTTAATTTTGTTAGTGTTTCTTTTCTCAGAGGCGTGAATATTAAATAATCAGAAACATAGAATCAAACCCACGATTTTTTTACTGTTGGTATTAAAATTTTGACTCAATACAATGCAAACAATTTTTATAACAGAAAACAGTTGAAGCCTCATTCGACTCACAAGTAGACTCATTCGGCTGTGTAACTATCGCACCACAAAGTGCCACTTAGGGTCCTTACATCGCAAATAACTATTTAATGCTAGGAATGGACGTGCCATAAAATAATTAACGGTTATGTTTGTGACGTCTCTAAAATTTGTAATGCTGAAATAGATACATGCATCATCGATCATATGCGGGAAATGCAAACGAACATAAACATTCATTTGCGAAATCAAATTTTAGATTTTGAACTAAAATTAAAATTGAGAAGTTAAACAATGTTTAATTACAAATATTATTTCAATCGATCTGTTGACATTTGCATGTTGCAGTTCCTTATTTAATTCTAATTCAAATCGAAGTTTAATTAAATTTTTAATTTCAGAAAAAGTAAAAGAATTGTCGAATGCAAGAGATAACAAGCTACAAGACGAGAAAACAATAGCAACAGTTTTTGCAAATTCGTGCCCGGAAGCTAGAAGCAAGAAACCAATTTCAAGGGATCGAATCGAAGGTACAAAAGCTCTGCCTCAGGATGCAGCATTACTGTAGAGACTATTTGAAATCAAGTAGAAACTAAAGATAAGAAAATCAAGAAATATATCTGCTCTATTCTTTTATATTTTAGTCAGCAGCACATCCTTGCTTCCCGATCTGACATTCAAATATGAAAAGTGGGTCATGAATATAATCTGCAGGGAGAATTCACGCCAAATATAATATTTTCATGATATTTCCAAAGCATCATTCGAGTTTCATTTATATTACTATCCTATCGTATTTACATAATCTCGTTTGTAAAATTTTCTCTTGACACTGACGTTATTTTCTCTTGTATGTTTTATTATCTCCGTTTTTATGTTTCTTATACTCTAATATAAGTATTTACAGCAAGATCTAAATATTTTATGTACTTTTTTATCTTTATCAATAAACACTTTATGACCAATAAGGCCTGAAATAGTGGCTCATTTATCTCAGAGAGATCATCCTGATGTCCGTTAAACCTTAATCAAAATTGTCTTATCCTTTTTCTTTATTGAATAAATATAATAATTTAACTTTTATTATTTAAATACAACTTCAAGGTTCCTTAATGTATTCAAGTCCTTCTTGAATTGATAAATAAGTATCAGTAATGTAAAAGGATCGTTACTCTGGTCAATTTGGTTTAAGAATTAAAAGTAGAGAAGTTAGTGGGCTCGAGACACGTTGAGATACGATCGCGCAGCCAAGAAGGCGCAGCTCTCCCACCACGCGCTCGAAGTCAATGGGGCCCAGTATAAAGGGCGGCCTTCTGGACGGTCAGGACTCACTTCGCTCTGCGACTTCGGGCGAGCAGAGTCTGATCGACGCGCGCAGCTTCTTCACAAGGCTACCCCCACTCGTGGCCAACACGTAGTATAAAAGGAGTGCAATTGACTGCCGAGCAATCAGTCTTCTAACAACGTCAAGTCGTGATACAGTATTTTAAATTAAGAACAAAAATGTTTAATGCTGATCCTTACCACTTTCTTTTTAAAAATTACTCGTAATCCAAATTTTAGTCTGCCCTCATTAAAAGCATTCTCTTAAAAGTAATTTGTAGTTAGTAAATTAAATTTTGTTTTTACATACCCTAGCAGACATTGTGCGGTGATTTGCTATGCGACTACATCTGGAGCGTTTTGAGGAAGACATGGAATTGGAAGGCCCCCCACCCATTTCGTCACAACGGGAGTTAAATTTAGTTGTTCTTTCCACAATCCCGGAGTGCTCCCGATCCATTGACCTTTCCCTAGAAATCCTCGTTGGGAATTCCCTTAATTTTCCGAGACAAACTGAACTTTGTCGAATTTCCCTTTTAAGGCCTCTCCACAATTTGCTGGCTATCAAAGCATAAGCTAAGCTCATAACTATTAACGGTACTAGAAGCAGGGTTCCATCCAAAAAAATGTTGTAGGCCCTTTCTGTGAAGACGCTAGGCCACTCTTCTCTGCATTTGTGCCTACCTGGAAGAAAAATTAATTTTATGTAATTTTTTTTTAAATTCGTAAGACTTTAATTTATTTGTTTTACAACTCCATTGATCCGAAAATTATATTTATTGTAGAAATATATGTTTCCGCTCTCTTCTTGCAAAATTAATTGCAGCTTCGTTTCTTACCTCCTCTGATGCTTTTGAGCCTGGAAACAACCAAAATTGGAGCACTCCAGGCAAGACTAGCTGCCCAAACGACTACTATCATTTTATAAGCGTGAAATTGAGTCTGCCATCTTCTAGATTTCAAAGGCCGGCAAATCGCGTAGTATCTCTCTAAAGAAATTGCTACGAGTGTCCAAACTCCCACAGAAACTGAAACGGCTGAAGATCAATTATTTTTTAAGTTAAAATTGGTCAAATTTTTAATTTTGCAAATAAGTATTAATTTAATTCATAAATTTAATTTATCGAATGTAAAAAAGACTAACTAGAATTATTAATTTTTAATTGTTTTGAAATGTCGATTCTTCAGAATTATTTTTTATTCATTTATTTCTTCAATTATTTCTTATTCATTTAAAGTTACTAAAGTAATTTTATTAAAGTAAAGTAAGAAAGTTTCTTAAAAAAGTATAATTTTGAATGTAGGGTTCCACGAAAATGTAAAAGTATTTTACTCTCCAAATATTTGCATAAGAATAAGTCTGTTTGGGACAAAAACAGCCCCCTGTAGGCTTTATCTTAACATTATTGATGCTTGAATTACGTAAGCGTCGCGGATTATGAAAGAAAACAGAATTTAATAAAAGGGAGAGACTCTTTTCGGTTTTTAATCAAAATCCCATAATTTTAACAGAATTGGACATTTATTTAAGAAATTGAAGTTCACGGTGTGTTAAAAAATTGTTGAAAAAATTCTCCAAGCTTTTTTTCAATCTCGAGGATCAAAAGCTATATCAGGTGATCCCAAATACAGGAATATTTAATTGTAAAATATTGTATTTATATTATATATAAAGTAATATTTTAAATTTAATTAAATTATGAATTGTTTGTTAAAATAAATGGTAATTATTATTATCATTTACGTAAATTAAATTAAAGTTCAATTAAATTATGAATTGTTTGTTAAAATAAATGGTAATTATTATTATCATTTACGTAAATTAAATTAAAATTTAATTGTAAATGAATTACAATTCAGTTATAAATTAAAATTTGTAAAACAAGAGATAAAACCATGCTACAGAGAATTATCCAGTAATTACAAAAATAAACATAATTAGTCACATAAAGCATTTACAACATTATAAACTTTAAATGAAACAGTTTATGGTACACGGAAATATTATTTCAATTTTCCGAATTTTAATTATGAATAACTACATACAGGAATGGGTGTGTCATTTTCCAACAACCTTGCAGAAAATGAAACATGTGTATGATTTAATCAATATCACACTTCTTTCTAATTTTTATTCTGATTTTGCACATTCTTATTAATTATTTTTAAAATTAAAATCTCTTCCAACATAATAAATAATCGATACTAAATTTTTTCGATTTATTCTTTTGCACAGCTTTACAATTAATTTTCCAAAGCCCTTAATAAATAAGTCATCCTTGTTTTTGTAATTAATGGTTCCATTGTTTGGGAAATTAGTACTTTCCGTTGTGTGGATAATTAATTTTTTTTCATTCGTCATGTAATTAATGCGCTACCATTAAAACCCGTATATCTAAAATTTATTACTTTATTCAAATGAGTCGTAACATTTTGCTGGTAAATATAAGATCAGTTTGAAAAAGCTACTCTAATTTCACTAAAAAATTCACCACTTTTTGAAACATTCGAGAATCCTTGCATCAAGGGAAAAAAACTCGTGCCTGAAAATTTGATTTTTTTAAATTTTCTTAAATTACAGACAAGAAGAGTGATTTAGTGTTTCCAGAGATTTTACAAAGTTTATTCTATTTTCGTACCAGTCTCTACGAAACGAAAATTATTTATAAACAGCGTCAAGTAAATATCAGGAAAATATTTTTACCTTGTAAATTTACACTGTGCGCAGATGTCAATATGGTTCTAAAATTTCACAAACAACAAACATCCTTCGGCTATAAACGACAGTTTATTATTTTTATACTGCTCTACTTTGTAATTTTGTACGAGAACATTCAATTTTTATCTTAGTTTTACTACTTTTTGGACCGTAAATAAATAAGTAATTTACGGATATCAATGGAATATTAATTGATTATTTTGAGTAAATTAGAATGTCATTGGATAGTGATGATGTTTATAACTTTTAAAATCAATTGTTTAATAGTTGCGCTTGAATGTATTTAAAATCAGTTTAGTTTTAAAATGTTGAATAGTAGCTACGGGCCCAATATAAAAGACGGCCGTCTGGCTGGCTGCAACTCTGTCGCAGCGCATCGAATCGCGCAGGTGTTCCCCACAACCTAGCTTCCCCTACGCGCTCGTAGCCAACGCTGCCCAGTATAAAAGGCAAAGCCGTAACAGTTGAACAATCAGTTTAGTAATAGTAGCAGCTCTTGCTACATCTCTTTAAATTAAAACAAAAAAATTATTTATATAATGATCCTTACCAAAAAAATATCATTCAGTCAACAAAGCTGGGGCATCACCCTTGAAGTCAGGCAAGAATTATAAAGTTCTACCCTCACAGCATACTCACTATTACAAATCATTTTTCCATCATTAAGAAACAATTAGGGAAGAATTCTTTATATCCGCAATTATTAAAAATTAAATAAATTTTAATATGTTTCTTTGAAGTTTTAAAATAATTTAATTATTAATAAGTTACTCGGAGATTTCTATGGATGGGGATTTCTATCTGGGTTATGCCTGAAATGTTTCTAGGATATCTAAAATCTTTTTAGGATATGTGAGAAATATCCCAACGATATCCTTTTGTTGTGAGGGCAGTTGAACTAAATTATTAGCTGCTCTAAAATTTTTAGATTTTATCGCCTGATGTGAATGCTAAGCTTCCTTTGTCGTTGCACTAAGTAGTTCTGATTCCATGGACGTGTTTTGCATCTTTCTGTCTTGTTTATAGGCATTATGAATCTTAAAGCGATTTGCTTTTAAGTTGCTTATGCAAGAGAAGAGAAGTAACTATTTTCCTGAAGGGGATACTAGACGCTTTGCAAACCGCAGACGTTAAAAGATAAATATCCGAGTCGTTATAAAGTGCCAGCCTTATTTTAAAAGTAAGGTCGTACCGCGAGAAACGCGGCAGGGTACATCTTGATGAGATACGACTACGCTGCCGTTAACGACACGACACTCTTTTCTCCATTATTCTTTTTGTTAGCTCGCATGTCTTTCCTGCACTTTCACAATTTCCCTTCCCTCCATCTTTGTCCACGTCTTATTCCTATTTCCCGAGAACGTCAACGTTTCTTCCACTTTTCTCCATACATAATAACTGTCTTTTGGACAGGAAAATCGAGACGATAAATTATTCTCTTCGTTATCTCTGACAGACACACTCTCGCAATAATTAAAGTTCACTTAAAAGAAGCAGGTATTTGATTAAAAATAAATATTAACACGTATGCTGTGGCTATTATGGGTAGTCACGGTAAACCAGATTTATTTATTGCAATGACATGTAATCCAAACTGGAAAGAAATAACAGAAAATTTATTGTCAAATAAATCGCCTTCCAATAGGCCTGATTTAATAGAAAGATTCTTTGATTTGAAATTAAAAATTTAATAAAAACCATTTTTGATTATAAATCATTTGAAAAGGTAAAGTAATTGTTATTAAATCCAACAAGCGAGGATTGCTACACGTCCACTTGTTAGTTACATTGAAGGGAAGCTCAAATATATTAACAGAAAATGTTGATCGTTATATGTATATTTTAGCTCAAATTCCAGATAAAAATGTTCACCCTGTATTACATAAAATCATAATGCAAAATAATTTTCACGGACCTTGTAGAGATTGGTGTTTAAAAGCTGAATATTAAATTCGAATTTAAAATAAACATCAGATTAGAAGTCACACTTCGTGATGCTGTGCATCCAAATAAAAGCTCGACAACTCTTGCCATCTTTTGAGTTTTTATTCTCTTCATTAATTTTACTTTAGAATTTACATTTTGATATGTTGAATTATGTTTGTTTTCACTTTGGGGTTATGTTTCCCAGACTATATCAGTTTTATTCATTATTTTTAATCTCCACTGCCAACTTGTCAAACGGATAAATTAAAACTAGTAAATATATTCGAAACTAATTATATTGAAATCACTTGAAACGCACGAGCACTGATTATCGTCAACGATTCTTGGGCGAGACAGCGGAGCCGTCAAAACAAATGTCCCTGGAGCTCTTGAATTCTTCACCTGTCAACATCGGAACTTAGTGGAGTTCATCCTTGGACATCGTGGGACTTCGACCGGATATTGAATTCGGATGTGAGTCCTGAATTTACCAAGTATCCGGTAATTCCAGAGACGCTGTCCCGTTTGTTGTGTGACGTTTTTGAATTAAACACGTCACAAAAGTAGTTCCCTCACGGTAGCTCCGAAGAACTACTTTAAAAATAGTGAATTTCGCATAATTAATTATTATCCTTATTTTGTGGTCAAGCTCGGACTCAACATTTTTATTTTTATTTTGATTTATAAGTTTATTATTGATGAATTACTTATTTTTATAAAATTGAGTCAATATAAATTTATTGTTTACTTTTGAAAAAAGATCCATACGTTGTATTTAATAATGAATTTTTTATACAACGTTTATTTAATATTCTTTGAGAAAAACAGGAGATCCGCACTTCTCAAAACATTGTATTAAAAATTATTTAGTAAAAAATGTTTGTAACGTGGTCAGTCGGTAATACCGCAATCACCAGTCTGCACCATTTCAAGTCGCCAATTCGAACTTGAAATCAGAAACGAGAGTTTGTGGCCCACAACCGAGAGGTGGCTCCATCCAGTGAGGCTGAGGCGGATTAACTAGCGCGCACGCTTGCTTGAGTATGGCGCGCACGAGGCAACGCCAGTGCGAGTTTGGTCACCGATCCTGTCAAAAAGACGACACAAAATATAAAAAGTGCAGAAAACCGAGAGGGAAGGATGAACTACTCCCGAATTCTTCGCCAACTAAAAGGTTAGTGGTCGGCGACTTCCCTGCCTTCACCTGGGTCTGGTTTTCGGTGACGGAAGTACCGAAAAAGCGACGAGACGCCGGACTGTGAGGGCGCCGCCATTTGCAGACGCCGACCGGCTGACCCGTCTTGGACTTATTTTCCACAGTGTTCCCGAGAAGTGCAGGATTCTCCAGCTTCGAGTTTAATTGAAATAAAGTGTTAGATTGCCCATTTCCCCTCTCCCTTGACGGTATCCACGCCATCGCGTTGGGTCTCATTTTGGACGGTAAGCTAGCCGAGTGTGTCGTGTACCGTTTGTTGTCACCGGAGTCCGGGTACATTTCCGAATCTACCTGGCGCCCGGAGGAAAATAAAATAAACGGGCTTGGGTGGAAAACTCGCGGGCTCAAAGTGTGGAGCTCGCGAGGCCAGTGTCGGTGCAGACAGCGTCGCCATTTTTGTAGCGCCCTTGTCCCTTTAAATTTTAGAGAGAGACAGAAAAAGAGAGAGAACGTTACAGTTGCTCATCTGTCAAAGTAAACGACCATCTTGAACTGTAAAGTGTAGTGGCGCCATATGGAGATGATAATCAATCGACAGTCAATACACTAATGCGCAGCGGTCGAGATGGAAACTATTGACTTTAGTATTGAAGCAAGATTTATTTGACGCGCTTGCGCAATTGAATTCTGAGCACTCGTCGTTGACGACGAGACGCTTGTCTCGCGTCACTTCTAGTCTGGTGTTCGCACGAGATGCATGGTTAATTATCTTTGTTAAAAATGTGAATTATATTTTTGGAGCAATCGTCGGACGACAGGTGGGCTCCTCATTTCTCTAAAACAATACTTTGTTGAAACTGGAGTCGTCTCCACCTAAGTATTGATTGTAATTATTCAGAGCTCAAGTGTTTTCGTTTTCGTGTAATTTACTCGTCCTCGTGGCCGAATATTTTGTAAATTTATCAATTCAAAATATAGAATCAAGAGTTTTATGATTGATTAAAATATGTTAAAAGGTTCAAATCAGTATTGTTCCTTCTCCCGACGCCTTCCCCGTTCATAGTCTTTGTTTAAACAATAGTGTCATAATTTAAAATATTTTGTAAAGGATTTCGGGTTTAGTTATTTCCCATTTAATTTAAAAATAACTTGGCGCTTGTAAATTAATATTAAAAATAATTAAAAATAGCCAAGTAATCAGAAAAAAATTAAATATGAAAGTAAAATAAGTAAAATCTGATTACACTTGTTTGATTGAAAATAAATTTTAACGCTTTTATTCATCCGGAAATTATTAAGGAGTCTTTTTCCGTTCCAAATAAGCCTGAAATATTTATGATAGCTTGAAAGGAATTTTTGTTAAAACCAAAGCATAATGTGCAATACAATATGAGACGAATTTTGATCCTTGTTTATTGACATTTACTTTTTTTGCCCTCATTTATTGGCATTCGATTGCCTTCAGTCAGGATGCGACCTTTTGCATAGCGTTTTCAATTTTCAAAAGCCAAGGTAAATCGAGAAGCACAGAATCGATTTCTTGTCTGTGAGTACGTACAGTGTAGGTATTAGATTAAATCGACGTTACCCCGTGTGTTCGACTTTCATGTCGTATTTACTATTTACGAAGACGAGAACACTGTGAAAAAGAGGGAAACTTGAGGTTAAATCAAGAATGAGTAAGATAAAAAATTTCAACTATTGAGAAAAAGAAACACTCTCTACTTCCTCACCAATACTTTTGTAAACAACTTCAATTCTTTCTAGAGACTTAATTATTTCGTTCTCACCCTGACATAAATTCCTCGGGACAGAATACTCTATTTACAAACGATTTATAACGCTTTAGGTGCCGGGTGAGTATCCAATTCGTTTAATCGACTCCTTCCAATCAATATCAAGATTAATCTCGAAACTCTTCATTTTTTAAAGTTTCGAGAATTCATCTGTGTATCTTCATTACAAAAACTTAATCTCCATAAAAGCAGAAACAAAGCTTTCAGCCCAATCAATTTTCGGCGAATTTTAAAGACTTTTTTTACTGCTTTTACAATTGGTATATGGCAAAAATTTCGTCTGGTAAAAAAATGCCGCAAAAAACTTTCAACAAAGAAATGTTTATTCAGAAATAGCGTTGCGGAAAAACGCTTGCAAAAAATATAGTTTAAGTTTTAGGACTATTTTTTTACATTTTTATTGTTATTTTAACTTTAAAGTCGATTGTGTAAAAAACGGGACTTAAAAATCATACATTTAAATAGAAGTTTTATTTTTGGTTTGAATCAAAATTTTTGTAACTTTTGACAGAGATTTAGAATTGCTGTATGTTTAAACAATTTTTAAGAGAAAAATCAACAGAATAAAATTACTGTCAGCAGCATCTGTATACTTAATGGAATATTTTTCTCCATCATATTTATTCAATCAAATGAAAACTTATTCTAAATGTCAATATTCAAACGAATGGGACGCTATGTTTGAACAAATAGAGTGTCATTTAAAAAATAGAATTTTTATAGAAAAACCGAAAAATCAGAGGATAGTTACAATAAAAAATACACTTTCCGCCTCCGAAACTTTTAATTCATTCATATTTTATAACTTTGACTATTTTCACAAAAACAATTTCTAGATTTCTAGGAAAAAGGATTTTCACTTTATTTGAAAAGTTCTATTTGGACATCGTATTGATCGAATTTTTCTTGTGATTGTAAATATCTGTTTTCATTAATATTTTAACGTTTTCTATTTCGTTTCATATTTAAACGAATTCTAGTTTATTCTATGATCTTTTTTATGCTTTACTACATCCATTTTTTCATATCAAGAAAATGTAATAGAATTCTAGGTATTATTACTTTTTTCGTTTGCCAGGTAGCTATTTCAATTCTCTTATTTTCATTACTTTTTTAAAGAAGTACTATTACCTTTTAAGCTATTTTCCGTATCCGAGCTTCAAGTTGATAGAAAAATGTCATCTGCTTAAAAGAATTGATTTATTGTTCTTCCAATCCTACAATATTTTTCAGTAAATATTTCCTCATTTTGCCAGACAAAAGACTCATTTCACGATAAATAGCTTTCTACTTTTATCTAAAATTCCAATTTCATGATCAAATTTGATAAGGGACATTTTTCAAGTAGAAAAAATTATTACCATCAAAATATATTTTTGAACACTAGTAGAGAATTTTAGTTATTTTTATTTAAAAAGAGTTTGCGGAATTAACAAATAGCAAATTATTATTTTTATTGTTATTTTTTATATTGTTCTTGACCATTTAGCTAAATTTTTTTAAATTCAAAGTACAATCAGTATTTTTTTAAAAATAAGGGCAGAAAGTAGCACGGTTTGAAGATTCTTTTGATACCCTATTAGAAACAAGTGGAAGAGACATTTACGATCAGACACGTATCTGAATACTGTGCAGTGGAAAAAGTTTGTTATGATCAGACACAAGTGCTTTTAACGCTTCTTGCACTTTGCTAGTCTCCGTTAAATTAAAAAAATGTTACATTAATTTTAAATTACTTTTGATTTAAACAAAAAGAAAAAAAATTATAATTATTTTAATAATAATATTAAAACGACTCATATCTTTTAATTATCTAGAATATCATATAAAATTATATTATCTAGAATATCAAAACCTTTTATATATTTTTTTAATTATCTTGATTGTCGTCTGATTAAACTAACAAATTTTATTTAATTCCATTAAAATGATTGTTTAAAAAAGAAAAATTGTCATGGAAATTTAATATTAAAAGGATTAATTAAAATTTCTTGTTTAAAATCAAATAATTATAATCCGTGTTTTAGTTAATCAGTCTTCATTGCCCGACATACAAAGTTTATTAAAAGTTTCAACTAATTAAAAGCCGGATTTTATTTGAATGATAAATTTTAGATAAAGTGTTATTCTCCTTTATTAAACATTTCATTAAATTAAAAATTTTTGCATTCAATAATTGATACACGTTTGCATTACTACTGAGAAATTGAGCTATTTAATCTATTTAACCATAAGTCTTCAAATGTTTTAATAATAAATTCCAAACTAATAGAATTTTACAATATAAATTCCTGTGAATTTTTCTTTCAAAAGCAGTCGCATTTATAAAATTCTGTAGAATCTAGGCATGTTGCGAGCGAGAAAACTTAAATAAATTAAATTGACAAAAAAATGTAAAAGAAATTTCTTTATATTTGCTACTACAATTTGATTTCGTTTTCTAAAGATAATTCAGGACACGGTAAAAAATACCTTTATTCAACTATCGGGTTTTTTGGTTGTATGAATTTCGCGTAAAAGTGACAATAAGTAGCCAAAAAATGAAGAAGGATACAGTGGAATCACGTGTCGAATACAAAATAGCGTGGCCTCTCTGGCCAAGGAAATGGTATGGAACAACTTCTAGATTTTACGCTTGCTTCGAAAGAATCACGTACAGTCGTTTTTCAGAATTCGACAGACTTTTCATGGCTTAGCGGCTTCACGAAAAACGATATCAAATGGCCCGGCTCGAGTTTTCTGCACTTTTCACTTTGGAATACCTACTCGCTCGATTAATTCACATCAAAGAAACCTCTCAGCAATTAAAGAAGAACTTTATTGGCATTCATATCATTTCAAATCTCAAAAAGGAATGCTTATTGGTTAAATAAATTAAATTTTTCCATTCATGCATCAACATTCGTAAGAAATAAAGAGAAATAATAAAAGAAATAAATGTTAATTAAGTAACGAACATTTTTTAAACTTTTTCGATATTGCCTGTGTAATAATATATTGTACAAATAATGAAATATTGTTAAATATGAAATATAAATGTATAATAAAACAATAATATAATAGTCCGGTATCACAATTAATAGATTTGTAACCCTCGATGGCTATACTCTAAGGTCCGAAGATGGACCCGAGTTTCAGAAATGAGGCTTATGGTTTGAAAGAGTTTTGGACTCCAGAGAAATTACTTAACGACACAGCGTGTCGATCAAGACTGAGCTTCTGCAGGCCGCAAGACTCCCTCTTATACCCTTGAGAAGCCCCCACTCCCGAGGGAAGAGGCCACGCGCGCTCTAACTGGTGAGCAGCGCAAGCTACTGAACGGTATAAAAAGGGTCCTCACGATCTAAAGCAACTCAGTCGCTGTCGACATGCTGCATTGGTAAGACTCTTCATGAAAATGTTTTTTGTACAAAATAGTTAATAAATAGTTAGTTTAGTTCTATCTACATAATTCTAGACAGAAAATAATGATTAAAAATTACATCACAGGTTTGTTGTTTAGTATTTATAAAAATTAAAAATAAATAATTTTAAATTTGTCATAACGGTAAGAAAAACTGTACACTTTACAAGCTATTTCTAGAAATTTACATTCAAATCTTCCATGAAAATGTATTTCGAATTTACAAGCAACTTTTTTATCTGATTATTTATTTATTAACATTTGGGATTTGTGTACTGAACTTCTGGGAACATTCAACGAATTTCCAGTTCTCTGCTCGTCACAACATGCACGATGTAATCAGCACGTGAAAAATTATTTTAAATTATTAATTATTTAACTCAATTGAATCTTTGATCTAATTTTACTTTATTATTTGGACATCGATTTATTATATTCCTTCCTTTTTTGTCTGTGAAAAGCTGTAATTTAAAAAACACTTCTTCGAAATTTTATTCTAACGCGATTTATATCCGCCTTTTTTTACAACAATCCAATAATCATTTCATGAAAAAAAATAGTTTCTTTGTTAAAAAAAAACAAAATTTAATTTAAACCAAATATATAAACAAACAAGTTATTGGGAATCAGTTTTTTAAATAAAAACTATTTGAAATGTAATTTTAATTGAAAATTGTTATTTAAATGTAGAATTCAGAATTGTGTTAATGCTCAGTTTAGAATAGTGATTTAAAGAAGACAAGGAATTCTTTTCCATATAGCTGAGAAGAAAAATAAAGCAAAAACCGATCACAAGCGCGAATTAAAACAAAATGAATATTCAATGATAGCCTTTTATCTTTTTAGATTATTCATTGGAGTTTTTCAATTTTATAATTTTACTTCAAGCTCAGTTCAGTTCTAAAATAGCTGAGAAAATTAATCTCCAGTCTTTAAAGTTTGAACTAAAAATTTACAAAAATCTTATGATAAAAATAAAGTTACTCTTTTCGCTAAGGATAATATTTCATTATTTTTCTTTCTTGTTTATTCATCAAAAGAAAGTTTTTTCACACAAAAAATTTGAAAATGTAAGTACAAAAAATAGTGAAAAATGAATGCGGAAATGAATTTATCGCCAAATAAAAGTGGAAGTAGAGGAAAGTAAAATATGCGTGATACTTGATATGGAAAAGTAATTATAATTACTTGGTAATAATAATTACTATCGAAAATTAATAAAAAAGCAAAATAATAAATTAGAGAAAATTTAAAATTAGACAAATTTAAAAATTAAACAAAAAAATAGTTTTATAATATATTTTTAATCGAAAAAAGGTAAATCTGGCAACGTCACCTTGAAAGTAGGGGATGAGCTTGCACATGGCGTTTCCGAAAACGAAGTTCTTGAGCATCTGGCCGAGTAGCGTGAACGGCATGCAAAATACTCCGAGCAGTAGGTCCGACACTGCCTGAAACATAGTTACATGGAAATCACCTTGGATTCTCTTTCTTTTCGCCAACTTTATCCTCCTTTTCTTATCTCACTGCTACATCTCTGGAATATCAAATATTCCGTGTGTGAATACTATATCAGACAAAAACTGAATTACCGGAAACGAAAAAGGAGGTCGAACGTTTCTCATTTACGAATCTATATTTTCCGGCGTTTCCTGAAATTGCAAACAACCATTGTTTCTCGTTTTACTTTCTCTCTCTCTCTCTAGCTTTTTCTTTTCCTCTTCCACTTTCTTGCTCACCCTCTACTATTTCCTCTCTTATTCCATCTCCCTCACATATTCCCTCTCCCCATTTAGTTATTTCGAAACTACCCAACAATGCTCAGGAATTTAATCAGTTTCAACAAAATCGTTACTCTGATAACAAAAGTTTCTACTTTTGAAAAAAATGCAATTAAATCTTATTTCTTATTAATTATAACTCTTATTGAATTTTCAACTTTTATCTCCATTTCGAAACTTCCAATTCCGAATCAGATAAGTAATTCAGAATCTCTGCTTCTATTATGAATTTAATGTTTAAAATTACCAGTTGCTAATAATTTAGCGACTGCAATCCGATTCCCTCAAGCATCATCCGACTATAAAAGATATTCTATTACATTGATTATGTCGGTATTGTAATATTTATTCATTACGTTTTCTCTTTTTACTCCTGATAACCATCCAATTTTAACTAAAATTTCAAAAACAGTTTATTAAGATTAAAATTTTGATAACATACAAAGTGGAATATTGAAAAGAGATGTTAACGTATTTTTTATCTACTTTTATAATTAAATTTTTTAATGTATATTTTGTGGCTGTATAAAATTTTTGATAAATTTTACTTCTCACAACTTTCCTCGAGTTAACTACACTTTTCACTTTGATGTACATAATTTTGATTAATTCACTCAAACAAACCTCTCAATAATTAAAAATGAAATTTATTGTATTATATTCAAATTATTTCGAATCTAAAAAAAATATTTTCTGCTTATGGGTGAAATAAATTAAATTTTTCTATTGATGCATCAACATTTGAAAGAAATATGATTATAAAAGAAACAAATTTTAATTACTAATGAAAAATGTTAAAATTCGAAAGAAATATAATTATAAAAGAAATAAATGTTAATTACGTAACGAAAAATGTTAAAACCTTTTCGATGGTGCCTATGTAATAATATATTGTAAAAATAAGGAAATATTGTTAAATATTAAATATAAATGTATATATAAAACAATAATATAATAGTCCGGTATCACAATTAATAGATTTTTAACCCTCGATGGCTAAAGTCTCACGACGGATCCGAGGATGGACCAGAGCTTCAGAAATATTAAGGGTTATGGTTTAAAAGAGTTTTGGACTCCAAAGAAATTACTTAACGACACAGCGTGTCGATAAAGACTGAGCTTCTGCAGGCCACAAGACTCCCTCTTATACCTTTGAGAAGCCCCCCACTTCCGAGGGAAGAGGCCACGCGCGCTCCAACTGGTGAACAGCGCAAGCTACTGAACGGTATAAAAAGGGTCCTCACCGCCCGAAGCAACTCAGTCGCTGTCGACTTGCTCCATTAGTAAGAGCTCTCTAAAAATAATGGCGAACATGAAATGGTTATAAATATTTTTAAATATACTGCTAGAGTGGCACCATCTATCGGATTCGTATTTGTTTTTTAATGGTATTGTAAACAACCATTTTGTCTAAAATAATTTTGTTAATGTATTCATGTAAATATATCTTTGTAAAAAGTTTATTTCTTTAAATACATCTTTGTAAATATATTTGGTAATTTTTGTTTTTATTAAAAATTGAGACTGTTGCTCTTATTATTCCGGAAATTAAAAAAAATGTTATGAAAAACGCTCGATTTTTATCAGCTACAGTTTGGCAGATAATGGGTAAGAACTGTAATGAAATTTTTAAAAGCTCGGAGATAAAATTTTTTTAAAAAAATCTACAACGCTAAATGAAATTCTTTCACGTCTCAAAAAAGTCACTTTAGTGCTTGCAGTTTCTGGAATAAATTATTTTTCTTCTACTTTTTAACGTGAAAAAAGTTGCAGATACCACGTGGGATGCCAGCACGATTTGCAATCCAGGTAATGGGATATGAGAACGTGTTTCATTATTCACGTGGGTAATTCAAGCTCGTGAAATTATTGGTCTTTTTCCCCCTTCCCCTGGCCCCGGTCGCTTTAAGCAGCTATTTTCATTTCCCTGGTCGCAATCGAATTGTATTTCAAATAAATTTGAAACTAATATATAAATATAATCAAAGTTATTGCGTCAGACGGCTCAATTAAAATTTAAATTTCAATTAAATGCTTTATTGAATGTTTTGTACTGAAATTTGCATTTTATTGCCTTCGAAATATCCAAGTAACTTTATTGCATTTTTTCTTCATATTCCCGCCGAAAGTACAATCATGTGTGAAACGAGAATTTACGCGACAAATCTCACAATTTACAGCTGTTGCACCTTTTTATTTTTCAAGCAATGGTAATTTTTCATATTCTCAAGAAAAACTTTATTTCTTTTTTCAACTTTTTTGATTTACTTTCTACTCAGTCGACGAATTCAAGTTTGAAAAATATTTGCAGTTTTCTAGAGTTTTTTTTTAAACGGAATTTCAAAACGAACTTTCTTTTATGCACTTTTTTCGAAACTTTTGAATTGTGAGAAAAATTTTAAAATTGAAAAAAGAAATTGTTTCAGTACGGTTTTTAAATAGAAGAAAAAGATTGCGGGAGCTGGAGCAAATGTATAAGATGATGTCGATTAAACGCGATTTTTCAGAGTAAAGCTACTTCAATTTCATTGATTGCTAATCATGAATATAATTGAATTTCTCTGGTATAATCGGATTGACCTCATAAAATTAGATTAAATCTTAAATAGACTTCTGTATCTAATTTACTTTTTCTTTCTGTACAAGAATATCATTAACCTTTACTTTGTACTAGTTAAAACATGTTGCCCGATTTTCCTTCCGAGCAGTTGTACTTCCAATTTCCATCTTTTATTTAAAAACAAATAAAATATATATTTTAGAATAAAAAAATAGTCTTGTATACTATTTCTCCACACTAAAAATGATAAAAATCGCTAAAAGAGGAACACTTGCAAAAGACAAGAGTTAAGAGAAGGTAAAACTTGTGGAAGGTAAATTGTAAAGAGGCTGAATTTTGGTGGGCGTAATTTGGAGGGCGCTATAGTATTATTATTATTATACATAACTATTTAAAAAAAATATAAAATCGTTAATGCTAGTTGGAAAAAACAATTGTAAAAAAGAATTTTGTCACGGTGATAGTACTTTAATTTAATGGCAATCAAAACTAAAGGTTAGTGGCATAAAAAACTGATGACGCACAATCGACAGGATAAAAACGTCAATTGTCTCGAAGTGATTTCTTTCAAATAAAGCTTCCTATCGTGCAATCGCCACAACCCACTTGACAAATAAAATGAAAACCTTCAGTTTAATCCTTCCGTTATTCATTGATTGTATTTTACTGTATAGTTATTAAAAGCCTTTGCTAAAATCAACTGGACGTTGTTTCAATTTTCAAAGAAAATTCGATCTCTGTGTTAAATAAAAGAATATGATTCTGATAGGCAAGAGATAAATGGATTTGTCGCGCTTAAACTTTTTCGCTTTCCCTGATGCTGAATTTGTTACACGAAACTTCTCCTTTTCTAAAGCAGGACAAAATATCAAGAGAATAATTACTCGTTTCTTTATCACTCTACTTCGTCAACTCTTTTTCTACAAATGAACCGACTTTCTTTTAAAATTGACGAGAAATGTAGGTTGAAATTTTTGGTTAGTTTCGGCTTCGATTCTTAGTTGCTCTGAGACCAAATTATAAAGCACTTTTTTCATAAACACAACCAAGCTGACTAGATGAGAAAATTTCTTGAACTAAAATCGCTATATTCGTCGGTTTAGAAACTTTTTTGTTTCCTTCTGTACGTTAACATGGTGAGGCAGGTGCGGATGCACTTTGAGCAGGGTTGGGATATCCGTCTCTTTTTCACCAGTGGCAGTTTTTTAATTTGGCAACATGCCACCAGGTGAAGCGTTCTTGACGGATCTGTGTAATCTATCCAAGGGGGAACTTGAAAACTTTTTTGGGAGCAGTGGAACTTTCTCTCTTCGACAATTCGTCTTCAAGGGTGGTAACTGACTGCGTCGGATAAGACGCTCCGGTCTTTTTTAATGAACTTTGCGTCCATCCTTGACTTCCATTACGTATGAAGGTCTCACTCTACGAGTTTTTGAACGGCTGACTCTGTCAATTGAAAAAAGATGAGGTATCGTTCACAGGGATTTGCCATTCTTAGCATCTGGCCCTTTATCACTCTTTCTTTTTTTCTGTCTCTCTCTCGTTCTGATCGTTTTTTTCTCTCTTAGTTTTTCCCCTCTTTCTCTTCATTTCTTTTTCTCTCTTTCTCTTCGAAAAAAATTAAAGCAAAAACAGTAAACAACCCGTTGCTTGATAAGGTGGATAAAGCGGAACGAGACTTTTCCGTGTTCACTTTCTATTTATGTGGCGATACGTGATATCACCTGATGTGTCCATCGACCTGCTTCCTCTGCCTGTTCCACTATCACTCTATTGGACGCTTTTTTCATTGCACTTATAAGGAACACGCGCTTCTCAAAGTTGAAAACATCCTGTATTTCCTCCGACAAAAGATTTACTGCTGATAGCATCTGCTTTCTATCTGTGAATCAATTTTAATATTTTATATTAACCACGTGCTGACAAAAATATGCAACTAGATGAGGTGTCAACACTAGCGACAACTACGAAAATATTACCTAACTACAAAAATCTCGTTGAATCGTAAGAGATAAAGTAATTGTCTTCTACGTTCTAACGAGATTTCTATAGTTAGGTTATGTTATTGTAAACTATACTTTCTTGTGTCATGAACAACTAAAAATACAAGAAATATGTAGTTATTTATAGTTACTATATTTCCCTAGAACAAAAGGCATTTATGCACTTATTGCCGTCGCATCTTAATGCGTCTGTTTCTCAACCCTGCGTGCAAATCTTTTGTTTCCCATCTTTGAATATACAGTTCTTATAGATGCTACTTTCCATCTCTGCATATAAAAGCCACATACTGAGAAGGTTTACCACTTTTCCGATCAAGACTACTCTTTTATCAAGTCTTCTTTCACTTCATTGAGTTAGCATCAGCAACAATAGGTAAGTCCAACAACTTTTATAGAAAAAAGATGGAAGAATACCAATTCTTGCTTAAGAAGTAGGAATATCTTTCCTTTATATTCTCTTTTGTATTCTTGTCTCCTTTTTCTCACTTTTTTCTATTCTGGATTTTTCCCTTTCTGTTTTCTTTCTCGTCATTAAAAGTGACACGCTCTTGATACCGTACACCGTTAAAAATATTGTGTTAAATTTAACACAAATCACATGTTCCAAACGGTCCACTCAAATTTTTGTGTTGATTTAACACAAAGCACTTGTGTTAAATTGAAATCTCCCGTAGTACATTGGTGTGCCGTCGGTGCGCGCTACCTAACCTCAAACGTCATTTGACAATTTCACAAATAAAAACGTTTAGCTAATAGTTGTATCGCTGAAACTTGGCTAAAACACAAATAATGTACGGCAGTATCCATTCTAACAATCACAATTATGGCCAGTATCTTGGAATCCTTTCTTTTGATGAATTTAAAAAGAGTCTTCAACATTCAATTTGTGTTAAAATGACACAATGTGAATATGTTGAATCAACACAGGAAAGTGTTATTCATTTAACTCAAAAAATTTAACAAGGACCGTTTTTAACACAGCTGCACAAAATTTTCAACTGTGTACATGTAATTATTAAAGCATGTATGTATTGTAATAGAAAAACATTTTTATTCATACTAAAATAAATTCTCTGTTATTTTAAAGCCAGAATTTATTCATGTATACTCCAGAGGTAAAAAAACGCTTTTATCAAATTTTTTGAACATCTTTTAAAAATATGATTCCTTTAAAGCTGATATGCTCTTTGTTCAATGTTTACAAGACTTGTATCTATTTGTGCCTGTTACGAATCTTGTTGAAGAAGATGAATATCCATACGTTAATTTGCAATAATTTTCAAATAGTATGAAGCAGAGTTTGCTTACAATTAGTTTCTAGAAATCCATGCTTTACGAAGCGTTATGTAAATTTACTTCATTTAATTAAATGAAATTTACTTCTAACAATGCACCTCGAGTAATAATCATCCTAATGCAAGCAATTTTGGTTTATATATCTTATTGTTTTGTATTCCGAATTAAATAAAAAAAAGAAAACGCAAACAAAATTTCAGGAACCCAGTCAATTTTCCAAAAATGTGAAAAATGATTTTTGGTATAAATTTTGCAGTTATGTACAATTTTTGAAAATTCATGTTGATCCTGGCAAGTGTCAACAACGTTATAATACTCAAATTGGGGTGCTTTTTTCTGGGGAATCTAATGGTACAATCGGATTGCTAAAAATATTTCAGGAACTCATTTAAATTAGCAAACGAATTGGAGATGATTTCTTATACCCATTAATGCAAATTTTATTAAAAAACAAATTGTTACAGAAAAGTGTAGTGCTTAGGAGTTACTTTTAAATTCGTGTTCCTTTATTCCGAATCGAATAAAAAAAACGCAAACGTATTATTTTTCAATAATTGCAATTCTATAATTTTTATTATAGTAATGATTATAATACTGACAATAATACCAGTAATAATAATAATTGAAGTTAGGTGTAATTGTATTTATAAGAGAAAAGTATTTTGTAATTTGGTCTCTGAGCATTTAAGACTGAAAATAATTGCAATGAACCGTTGACGAAGGTTTGCCAACCTCATCAGGTTTTGATAAAAAAACTGTGACGCGCTCTGGGGATCTTAGACAGAAGAAATTGTAGGTTATGTTTAATCATAGTTTTCAGCGTCATCCCAGTTTCTTTTTGAATTCTCGACAATCAAAAACAATTTTTCTGGGCAGTTTTTTCAAGAAAGAATGTTTTTGATAGAAGATAATTAAAAAGAATAATAAAAAAAAACTATTGTCAAACATAAGCTACTAAAGTTTTTTTCTAAGGTCCCTATTTTTAGACCACGTCACCTATAAATATATAGAGTAAAATCTTATGGGATTTTTTACTATATAATATGGTAATGTCACCTGGAATATGGTAATATTGTATTGACGTGTATGGACCGCGTATGACTAAAAGTTTGACGATTTTCATTTTGTGGAAAAATTGAATTTATACCGAGAAAAGAATCTGTTTGCACTCCAAGTTGGATCAGATGTGGGAAAAAGTATCCCATCGGCAAGAAATATCTTTGTGGTTCTATCAGAGGATTATCAGATCGATTTGGAACGATGAGTGATAAATGAACGTCCATTTTCCACATACAAAACCGATCCTAACATGCTCGTTGTACAAATAACCAGGTACTGCATCAGAGCAGCAGATCGACTTTTATCCAGGGTCACTCGATGGAAGCACGAATCTCGTCCGGAAATCGAATATTATTTTGTGGAAATAGCACATGCTTGCTTTTAAGATATCAAAATAAATCAGCTTCTAAATCCTCCGGAAAATGCCAGATGGGATTCTCTCTTATCCTGTAATTTATACAACTTGACAAATCTAATACAAATCTAATCTAATTTAAATTTTAAGAAAAATTGAATTAAAATTTTAATCAAAACAGTTGTAAAGAAAGTTTTTATTTCAGTAATAGAAAGATAGTTAAAAACATGTTTATAAAATCCTAATCCAATATTATTATAAAAATTTATATTTTATTTCTTATTCATAAAAATATTATAAAAATATTGTTTATTATAAAAGCAGAATCAACTGCATTTTTTACCTCATCTAAATTTATTTTGCGATCGAATTTATGAAATTGGTGAATGATTTATATGTTGCCAAGATGACCTTTTTCATTTTTATAGAAAATGCCTCGAGGCAAAAGTTTTGAAACTTCAAATTACGTATTGTGGTATTTTAAATTTATACTTTTTGTCTGCGTGGGAAATTTAATTTTAAATTTTCTATACAGATATTATTCTTTATTTTTCAACAAACTTCCATTTGAATGAGAATAATGGAAAGTTTTGCAACGAGAGTTTAACGAACAATGGGAAAAACGCAATTTCCGGACAGTCAATCTAATAAACTCGACTAAGTGGGTATTAAAAAATAAAAATACGAAACCCTTGTAATTTCCTTCTCAGTAACTTATTCAGATATTTATCAGCCAAGCAAACTATTCTCCGGAAAAAATGATACAATATTTAATGGAGTTCTTACACTCTAAATTCTGCTACTTTATTTTTTAAAAAACGTAATCAGGATACCTATTTGAAAAAAGTTTGTTATACTTTAAACACTCATTATTTTTTGAAAAAAAGACATTAATTTTTATACTTTAGTTATGAAAATCCCATCGGTAATTGTTATATTTTAAAAAAGGAGAATAAAACAATTCAAAACTAATTGTGAGAAGTAAAATTTTAGAAACCTTTGTTTTTGATTTTTATTTTCCCTTGGTCATTTTGCGATTGATATTTTTGCATTATTATTTCTTTCATTGTTATTTTTTTAATCCAAACACTTTCAGATTATTTATTCTTTGGACTTTAATAAAGAGAATCGACTACTTTAGCTTTTATGTGTCCTCAAACATTTCGCGCGCTTATTTTAATATTTGTTGACAGATGGCGTGCAGTGGCAACAACTGTGGAGACCCAAACAATTCTACCCCCACTCTTGAAGTTCCTTACGTGCGAGGTAGCATGACGCAGTGAGTGGCAGCAGCCGACAGTAAGATACGGGACCCTCAACTGGAATTACGTATTGTGGATGGAGCTTGTTACATATAAGCCACGGAGCTCGAATAGTGTTGTATAAAACTATACTTTGAATTGTATTGAGTCACTTTTCCTGATGCCAAAATAAATTTAATTGGCACGAATTAATTTTTTGAATAGGCATTAAATTATTTTTGATTTCTTCTAATTTCAAATACGTTTAGTAAGAAGAATTACAATTGATTTATTTTAGTATTTTTCTGTTCTAATTTTCGTATTCACACGAATACTTTTTAATTTTTCAATATTATAAAATCAAATGGGGACAACATTTTTTTTCACTTTTACATGAACTGAATATGATTAATTAAACTTTATTCAACTTCTTACCGTGTCGATTTAAAAAATGTTTGCTGTTCCCAATTTCTAAATAATAAAATATAATAAATTATACTAAAAACTAATTCCATATTTGATTACCAAAGATTAAATAAATCATGATTGAAACTTTAGTAATCTAAATTTTATTGAACTATTTTTTTTTCTTTTCTTCTAAAAAAAATAAAAAATTTCTAGATTAAACATTTAATTCCTTTACTTTTTATTACATTTTTTGTTAATCTGTTTTAATATCAATTTTCACTTAATTCCTGTTAATTGCTTTTAATTCCTTCTTTATAATACTCGTGTTAATTTTAATACGAATTGCCAGAAATTTTGCTATTATAATAAATCTCTTTAATGAAGAATTCTTTAGAATTAGCTGAATATCTAATACCCTTGTGGCTGGAAAATTGTATTCAAAGTCCTCAAAACAGCACCGGTTAAAATCATCAAAGGAAAATATTTTCAAAGTGTAATTTATCAAAAATCTTGGCACTTTTCATTAGAGACTTTGACAGAGAGAGTTCCAAGCCCCTAAAGGCGCTTATGAACCTCTGATAAGATTACGAGACTCTCGAGGGTCCACGAATAGCGGAAGCTGGCGAGCTAGGAAGAAATATCCTCCGGATACGAGTTCCTCTAGCGAGGCGCTAACAGAAGTCGGTTGGACAAATTTATAGCGGTCCAAATCGAACATCATAAATTTCAAGTCTTGAAAATCAAGAAAACTTCCTACAGTGAAATAAACTTCTGGCCGCAAATTTCAAAGCCTTAAGTAATTAAAACTAAATCAATGTATCGAGAGCATAGATGATTATGAAATTTCACTGGAGCATTTAATTTTAGAATATTAATTCTCCGACAAATATAATCCTACTTAGTTCAAGCAAATTAACTTACGCTTCGTCTAATTCTCTGACATTAAACGACAAGTTAATCCTTAACATTTTAATTACTGTGTTCTAAATTTATTGCACTGTTAATTTCTTCATTATTAAAATTCTTAATTAACATTTATACTCTTCCATTTCAATTAAAAGTAATTATTGCTTTGTATTTGCAAAAATTGTTGCCATTTGAATTTGTGAATGATTGGAGTTTGTTTAATTTCAATTTAATTTGTTATTTTCAAGAAGGAAGACACATTTGTTATAAACAAAATTGCAGAAGTGGTTGATTAATTTCAAATTAATTGATCTACGTGACAATTGAACAGTAGCGTCAAAGCATTCTCCAAAAAATTTGGATTCTAGTGTCATAAATTGCTTTTATGAGCCATTAGTTTTACGATTTATTTTATGATTCGCGTGACATTTTAATTTGTTTTTTCATCGTCAAATCTGCAAGCGTTTCTTCTAAATTAATGTTAATTTTTGAGGAATCATTTAATTTCAACTTGTCAGCTAGCATTTTGACAACAAAACTTTTACAAACAAATTTTTACAAATTTGGACAAACTATTGTTTATAATTAATTTATAAATAAAAGACACAGAAAGTAATTGAACAAGATATTTTTAAAATATTTCCCGTGATATAAATTATTTCATGCAATTGTTATTTATAATTTATAATTGTACCTCTATAAAAGAAATGATTTTTTAAATTGAAATTAAAAATATAAAAATTTAGTTAAAACTTTGTTTAAACACTGAGACAGCTTCGGAAAGTTTTTTAATTTGGAAAACATTCCCTACGTATGTAAAAATATAAATAAATTATGTTTTCCAAACTGATTCGCAAAGCCGGAAAAGTTCCTGTTACCTTGTAACTGAAAAAGGAATCTCATTTGCAAATTTCAATATAGACATTCCAGTACAACATTCCAGTACAAGTTTTCGAATCGTTAAACCAAAGGTTTCCACAATTTTTAAAAAAGTTTTGCATCTTTGATTTGAAAATTAATTTCTTCAGTCCCGGAAATTAAACAGGATGTAATGTACATTTGAGAATTTCAAACATTTATTAAATTTATATTACACAAAACTATGAACATTATAATAAATTTTTATTGCTTCCATAATGAATATTGAAACAGATTTTATCTTAAACTACAAAACAGGAAATATTCGCTGACTCTTGATAACACAGCCCTACTAGATAAAATAATTTTTTGTCCGACATACCAGTCTAGTGGGGTCGCTAAATCCGAATGTAAAGTCAGAATTCAAAAGTTACTTAGAGTTTTCTTTCTAGAATCAAGAAACTTAAGTTTAAATTGTTGTATAATTTGTAAATTCTGTATTAAAAATGCAAAACTTGTGCGAATATAATCTTTGAAGTATTACCATTAATTTAAGCCCAGAAAACTTAAAAAATATTCAGTAGTTCCCAAGGTATGACACAAAATGTCCGCGCACGTAAATCGGCCGAGCGTTAAAAGCCATTACATTTAGGTAAAATCTCAGTTTGGCCGATTTACTCGCGCGGACGTTTTGTGTCATATCTCGGGAACTACTGAATATTTTTTAAGTTTTCTGGGCATAAATTAAAGGTAATACTTCAAAGATTACATTCGCACAAGTTTTGCATTTCTAATATAGATTTTACAAATTCTACAACAATTTAAACTTAAATTTCTTGTTTCTTGATTCTAGAAAGAAAACGCGAAGTAAATTTTGAATTCTGACATCGGATTCGGATTCAACGACCCGAAATAAATTAGAAATGACTAGTATGGTTTATCGGACAAGAAATTATTTTTTGTTTCCGTGACTGTCTAATTAATTAAGATTCGTTTTCGTTTGATATATTTTTTCTCGTTTTTAGAACCATCTTAAATGATTATTTACTCCCGTACGCAATTTACAAAATTCATTAAACACTGACAATTTTCTTTTTCAACAACCTAATTATTCCAGAAAAAATAATATAAATCAAGTTCTCTTTCTCGACTTGTTCGCAAAACCTTTGTCTCTTGAGTTTCATCAAGAAAAAAACATGCAAATACAATAAAGCCCCAAAGGAGAAAAGTTTTAGGGTAGGCAGAATGTGTACTTGGGAAAATGGAACTAGGTTGTATTTCTGTAGTAAATCTTTATCGGGAGAAAGTAAATATTTTCTTCGGACCTATCTCAGAAGCGGGAAACATGCTATCCGCCCCTGGGGGTGATATTTTATGTCACTGTACGCACCAGGTTCAACAGGTAGACGTTGGTCACAGTTCGCATTCGTTTGTTCCTGGCGAGAGTGATCAACACAAGGGAATTCCCAACGACCGAAAGAAGAAAAATTGTCGCATAAAGTGGCACTATCAGATTTTCCAAAAGATTCCCGTTGCCAGTAGATGCTGTCGTTGATGGCAAGCTGACATTTGACAAATCGGTTGACGTCACTGTGGAAAAGCGAGGATACCGATCATTCGTCGTTAGGTCATCTTCCGGCTCATCCGCCAGATCGATCGATATTCGATCCCAATATTCCAGCGGAATTCGACTGGCGGTGATGTTACTGCTCGACATCGCCATCACCTGAAAAAATGCGGGGAATGAGTTTTCAAAATGCGAAGGCAAAATAAATCGCTTTTTAGAAACTTGGATGATTTTTATTATCAATTCTTAATAGTAATTTAATTATTAAAATAAATATGTTTAACGTCCGGGCGATTTTAATTATTAATTTATAATGATTCGTAATAATAATTCTACTGTGTGATACATTCGACTTTCTTTATTTATGATTATTATTACGAGAGAGTGGAATAGGATTGTTAAATTACGTAATTTATAATTAGGATTATTTAGGGATAAATTATTCTACTCTTTAGAATTAAAAAAAGGCGAGGTTTGTTTATTTGTGTGACGAGTCTCACTGGTCATGTTTTCATTCTAGTGCCCCGAGCAGCTACGCAGCTTTAGAGAGAGTGAATCTGGCCCAAGGGAAGCCTGTCTTTTAAAAGGTCTGACGCGGAGAGTGCAGAGCGATGGTGGGGGGTGCACGCTGTTTGGCGGAACAAGCAACGCTCATCGGATAGCCGCGCGTGCGTTTGTCACTGAACGCTCATTCGCTCGATCCCCTACTCTCGCTATTACCCTACCTTCTTTCTACCCCTCTTCTCTCACTATTTCACTAGCTTCTTTTTCACCTTCAGCATTATTCTCAAACGTTTCAAGTCAGTGCTTTTTCTTTCCCAGACCTAGGTTATTGATTATTTTTTTCTGTATACGTCTAGAGGAAAGCATTTCCGACGAGGGCATTTTTCCTCGTCTTTTTACACTTCTGAACTTCACGCGTCTACCCTTGACGAGTGCGGTAAGGTGGGAGAAAGCGCTGACGCGTGGAGGGAGAACCTCGTCTGTGCTCAAGAGTGCACTGAGAGCACGTTTTGCCCTCACCTGATGTAAATTAATAAAAACCAGATAAATAGAAATAATTAACAAATTTTTTTTCATGTTTAAAAACCGAAAATAACAAAAAATCGTTTTTAAATCTACAATACTCGAAAATGTACCATTTTTCTATAAATGAATGTATTGTTTAATAAAAAAATAAACAGTATTATTCGTGTTCATTTTCAGACATAATGGAAAGACTTTTTTTCCATTTCTTTACTGTTTGATTTTTTCGGTTAACTCCTCATCTTCCTTCTTTTGCTTGCTAAAACGAAATGTTCACTTTCATTGAAAAAACTGTCGTTTTTAGACCATCTTGTCATAAAGTACCGATACGGAAGCTATAAAACGCGTTTAAAAATTTAAAGTCAATTCTATTTTCTCTCCGAATCGTTTCACATCTTGGACGCTAATATTTTATTGGCATTTACTAAATGGCAAAAGCATTCCATCAGAGCAACAAGAGCAAGTACTTTTTGTCGCAATAAAATCTTTAATAATGAAATCAGATTTCTAGAATAAAAATATTTTTTAAAATTAAAAAATTTTAAGCATTGTCAAAATATTCCAATTGGGAGCCAGTACTGGCATGGTACTTTTATTACAAAAAAGTAACTATAAATGTAAGTAAAAGTACTTTTATTAAAAGTAATAAGGTTCATTTTTATATCAAAAAACTATTAACCATGTCAAAGAATTAAAAACTAAAAATACTGCATCAAAAAATGTATAAAGATTTATTAATAACAACTACAATTCTTTTAAAAAAATGTCTTTAAAATAACATTTTTTAAAAGAAACGACGTTGAATCAAAAAGATGCATTCATTCCTAGCATGAAGTTTATGCTTTTGACTTTTATCAAGTGGAATGCCAAAACAATGATGCCATATCCCAAATGTGTAATTTGACTCCCTTGAGTATTTTTCTATTTTCATTTAAATGAAAATTTCGCCAAAAATATAATCACATAATTTTTAAAACTATCATGTTAACGGTAAAAGTAATTGTTTATACTTTCCCAATGAGGGTTGATATGACTATGATTTCCTAATCATATTTTCCGTTTCACCAAAATGTATGAAAAATGAAAATGAAAGTAAAGCTTTATGGGATGAAAGTGAAAATGAAAAGAAAAATTACAATACAAAACTAAATGGAATAATTTCCTCTAAAGGAAAGCTTTATATCAAATAAACGTAAATAAATTAAAAATGCAGTATAGATTTCCTAAGAATGCAATATTTCTAAAAGCTATAAATGACGTTTGAAATATGGACTCGCAATAATTCCCCTCCTCCTTTCAAGTCGTCTACCAAGTGAAAATTTATTTCATCATAAATTTCCCAGAATCTTTTCTAACAAATATTCTCTATTTCCTTTCTTATTTTCTTTAATTGCTAATTGAAAACCCCATTGAAATACATTGTTCAACAAAATACAGAATTATTCAAATGGAAAATAAACTCCATTCTTCTCTACGAGAGTTTATCTTACGGCAACCGCCTTCAAATACTTGTACAAAGAAAGTTAAATTCGCCGAAAATTTATAATGAACAAGACACACAAAAATCTTATTCATCGATTCACCTTTTTTTCTTTTTTTTTTAAATTATCCCATTCAAAGATAGAAAAAAAATTAAATCTCAGGAAAAAGAAGAGACCCTTTCTCATTTATATGTTATTTTATTTTATTACCAGATCTCACTTCTGTGTATGAGTCACGTGCCGAATGAATCCTTTGTCCTTAAAGGTTGTAAAATCCTTCAAATTATAGCCCTCTACTAGTCGACCTATAACCAAGAAAGCAAGAAATGACTTTAGAAACGCTCTCATCCTAAAATTGTTTGAAAGGAATTTTCTATTTAGGAATTTGAATCTTAGAGAATGCAGAGGATGAGAAATGAAACAAGAGCAAAAGGCCAATGAGAAATGAATATGAAAAGGGAGGAAATTATTTTATGGACTTCATAAAATGTGACTTTAATTCAGAATCTTGGGAGATCTTTTTTTAAATTGAATTCAAATTCGTTGATTTGCTTTTTTTGGTATTCTCCAACTTCGGACAGAAAATTAAAAGAAAAAGTGATTCTAATTCTTGAGAATCTTTTCGATGAATCCTTTTGACACTTTTTATTTCTGTGGACGTATTTATTTAAAAATTAGTTTCTTGTCAGAAATTCTTTTTGAATTTTTTTCTCTTTTGAAAAACTCACTTACATACACTTTTTCACACTCATTTTTACTTTCATACTCGCTTTCACTCTCATTTTTGCTTCCATACTCACTTTAACTTTAACACACTCATTCTCGCTTTCACTTTTGTTTTCACTTTCACTTTTGTTTTCACTTTCACTTTTGTTTTCATTTTCACTTTTGTTTTCATTTTCACTTTTGTTTTCACTTGCACTTTTGTTTTCACTTTTACTTTTATTTTCACTTTCGCTTTCATTTTCGCACTCATTAACCAGTTACTTGGTAAATATAACCCAAAAGAACTAGTAATCCTTCCTGCCAACCATTTACATGGTGAATAGTACCATTTATTTTTTTCAGTGTAAGCAGATTCTTAAAATCAAATTCTTATTCAAATTTTATTTTATTTTCGTTTAAAATTCCTGAAATCCTAGCATTAGGAAAATAATAATTTTCTAATAATCTTTAGCATACATAATTAGTTAAATAAATTAATAGATACTAATAATAATAATAATAATAATAATAATAATAATAATAATAATAATAATAATAATAACAATAATAATAATAATAATAATAATAATTTTAAATAAACTTTGCGCTTAATGTGCCTAAATAATATTAGTTAACAGCATTTAATATTGATTGTATGTATATTCAAATCCAGGAACATCTAAAATCAATCTGATTTACATATCCAAGGGATGAAAATTAAATTGAGCACAATTTAAATGCCTTGTATAGTCCACATATTATATATGCCCTGACTATCTGAATAATTAAAATGATTCTAATTTATAACACGTTCAGAATTGCGAGCACACTTTAGCAAAAAGATGCAATTTGTTTAAAATTCGTCGAATGACACGTTTAATAATATCTTGGAATTGAGGAGTTTTCAAATTAATTTTAATTACAAACTTAACACGCATGGATCAGAAAATAAAACTTTTCTTGCTTCGTTTATTTCACCATTTCTGGATTTTAATAAATATATATCCTGAAAATTAATTGCAAAAGAGATTTTATACAAAAATTAGAGAAAGTTGCTCTTTTCGCACATGCTAAAAACCTCAAAGATGAAAATTACTCTCTAATTGTATCATTTACTTATATGATTTTAATAATTCTACAGCTTCCCGCCTATTTTTGCTTTTCCCTCTCTTTTCAGTAAAGTAAACATCTATTTTCATTATCTTTCTCCTGCTTTCTGCCTCGAGGGGTTAGTTACCACTGAAAGGAATAAAAATGTTGAAAAAACCCCGCAGCAACAGATATAAATTGCTATCTTTACAAAAAAAAAGAAATGTCAAAAAACGTAAAATTTAATAAGAACCACAAAACTTTTTACAGAAAGGACATTAAATTTTTCTGAAACAGCAAAATTTGTCGAAACTTGAATAGAAAAGTTTATTTTTTCGTGCTTTTATTGAAATACTAGTTTATACTTCATTTTTATTAAACTTCATTTTGATTTGAAGTAATTTTCATTTAAACCAATTTTCACTTAACTTATTTTTAATTAAAATAATTTTCAATGTACATAATTTTGAATTATCACACTTTTTATTTCACATGACTTTCATTTGATATCATTTTCAAATACAGTGAATTTACATTTGTCATAATTTTCATTTAGTACACATTTCCTTTGTTTTTACTTTTTTTAAACAATTTTAATTTACCTTCATTTTCATTTGTCAACATTTTTATTTTATTTAATTTTCATTTAGTCTCATTTTCATTTAATCTAATTTTCATTTAATCTAATTTTCATTTAATATAATTTTCATTTAATCTAATTTTCATTTAATCTAATTTTCATTTAACTTACTTTTCTTTTAATCTAACTTTCATTTAACTTAATTTTCATTTCACCTAATTTTCATTTAACCTAATTTTCACTTAACTTAATTTCCAATTAAAATAATTCTAAATTACAATCACTTTCATTAGACAGCATTTTCATTCTCCAAAATTCTCACTTAAGGGTGTTCAATCACGTGCCATAACCTCAAACTTCCTATAATTTTCATGTAACACAATTTTCATTTACCAGCATTTTTCGTTGACATAAATTTCATTTAAAACAATTTTCACTTGCTATAATTTTCATTTAAAACAATTTTCGTTTGCTATAATTTTCACACGGCAATTGTCATTTACCGTTTCTTTTATTTTCATTTTTACTCAATTTTCATTGCATACGCTTTTCATTTTTCACAATTTTCATTCCCTATCACTTTCATTTTGCCTACTTTTCATTAATCATAATTTTTTTTTAAAATGTATTTATTTTTTCTTTATATTATTTATTTTCTCCATTCAAAAAAGTGCATCAAATGTGATGGGAAGTGGGTGGAGTTTTTATTTATTTTTTTCTTTATATTATTTATTTTCTCCATTCAAAAAAGTGCACCAAGTGTGATGGGAAGTGGGTGGAGTTTTTATTTAATTTTTTCTTTATTTATTCAATTTTAAAATTTAATTAATTAATGAACATTATAGTTTTATTACTAATGAAATTTGCAATTTTTTATCATCATAAATCTTTGACCGTGAGCTAATATTTTATTGGAAACAAAAAGTTTTGTTTAAAAATCCTCTTTTATCATTTCTTTGTTAACATTTTTCAGAAATAAGTACGTGATCAACTGAAAGTCAAAAATTAAGCTTTTGGATTTTTTTCTCCATCCAAGGATAGTGTATAAAATCTGAAAGTAAGTTTTCAACCCTTTTTTTATCTAGCTCTACACGGGTTATAAATCTCTTGCCTTGCCCTAGTTCCGTCATGTTGTACAATGCCAAAATTATTTAACGTATTTTGTTAAAAATGCTTCACTTACCATGAAGATTCATGCTTCTTGCAAAAAAAAAAAATTATTGATGCACAAAATCACTTTTCACATCAAACATCACACGCGTTCCCTTTTTGCATTAATTTTCACTCTTTTTAATTACTCTCCTCATTTCTAATTCTAGCCACTCAATGTTCATTTAAAAGCTAAATCAATACGTTTATTAAAATTCAATCAATAATTTTGTCCCTTTAATAAGTGCTTTAAAATGTCCATTTTTTTCCTAAATAATAAATTCTGTAAAGAAAAAATTTTAAACTGAAATAGTAAAATTTAAAAAATCATAAAAATCATTATCAGTCATTAAAAAGAAATTTTTATTTATTTTCTTTATTTTTCTCTTATTTTTATCCATTTTTCTCTAATTCTTTTTTCCTTTTTTTGTATTTATTTTTTGTCTTATTTTTATTTCATTCTATTATTTATTATTTCTATTTTCAACTTTTCAATTTCATTTCCCACTTTTATAGTTTTTTTGTAATTTTACATTTTGTTTGTAAAATTAATGAAATCTATTTACAAAAATTAATTGTGTATTTTCTTGTTTCATTAATTTTTATTAATTTCTTTAGTTTTTATTTTTTATTTTACTTATTTTATTTATTTTATTTATTTTATTTTAATTTATTAATTATTTTAATTAATTTTTCTCTTCATTTGAAAATCTATCTCTTTAGTTCACAGGTCCTCGTTGATCGTAATTTTTTTATTATTTCTCTTTTTAATTAACTTCCCTAAATTAAGATTATTTTTCCTTTAATTTAAATTATAAATAAAAAATTGAACAAATTCCTTGTCTTGTTTCACCCTTGCTTTGACATCTGAAAATTTTACCATTTTTTGCAGTTAATTTTTTGTGACGAAGCACTCGATTTGTTAAAGTAGTTATTTTTCCCATTTTTTTTTTACTTCTTTTTATTTATTTTTTTTTTTATAAAAGTTAGTTCTCGAATTCGGGCAACTTTTTATCTGAATGATTTATAGGACAAAATGGGTTCTCTGTCCGATAATTCGTTTTTATGGCAGCTTCGGTGAAAACTTCTTCAAAGAAAAAGTACGTGTCAAAATTATTAGCAAAGTTTCTCGATCAAGACGATGCGATGCTGTACAGAACCAATTCGATTACCATTAATCCTAATAATTCAATTGCCTCTCAAACTTCACCACAGAAAAATATAATTTTTTAATCACAATAAGTTATGACATAGCTTACTTGACAAACAACGAAATCAAATTTTTTAAAAAATAACAACAGTAATATTTCTTACAAAAGAAGATGATATCAATCATATAATATATGATAATAATCTTTCTTTTTTTAAATTTAATTTAAAAACATTTGAAAAACAGTACAAAAATTATAGAAATATTTTGAAATTTTTAGAAAAAGACAAAAAAGTCCAGAATAGTGAAGAAAAGATAAAAAAAAGTTAACAGTTAATAAAAACAAAACATTGAATTAAACGGTAATTTTAAAAAAGTAAAGAGTAAAAATAAAGATTAGAAACAAAAGAAATTTTTTAAAAATTGTTGTTGTTAAATTGATAAAGCTTTTTCAGTAGAGAAATGTAAAAACAGAAATGTCGATAATTATACAACTCATTATTGTAGGAAAATAAAAAGTAGCTTTTTTTCATTTTCAATCTCAACCCTTTTTTTAATATTATTTCGTTTCAAATTAATTTTTTGCAATCTGCATTGTTTACTGTTTACTTGTAATAAAAATCAGTTGAACATTCTTGAAAAGAATATTTTCCAGAAATGTTTGTTTAAATTAAAACAAAAAATCTTGTTTTATAAATTTCTCTGGAAATATTTTGTTCTGTTTATTCTAGGAGCTACTCTAATAAAGGAAGAATTTTTCCAAGATTTTTCAATTTTAATTTTATGTCTTTTTTAGCCATAAAGTTTTATTACTTCTTTAATGACTTCTTTATCTTTCAGTTTTGTACAATTTTTTAATTTATATAAGTGTATATTGATAATTTGTTGTTCACTATCTTCTAAAATATTTTTTTTCATCTACTAGTTTGTGAAAAATTGTAACTAGTCTCTTAAAATGTGAACTATCGTTGAAAAAATGGCACCAGTTTCTTATATGAGTATTCTGCGAAATTGGATTTTTTCTCATTATTAACAGTTGGAGTGTTTACTTAATAATTGTGTCATTATATGAACAATTGTGTTATTTTTTAAACAATTGTGCAATTTACAAAACAATTTTGCCATTTTCTAAACAATTGTGACTTTTTTAGGACAATTGTGCTATTCTTCAAACAATTGTGTCATTTTCTAAAAATTGTGCCATTTCTTAAAAATTGTGCCATTTTCTAAACAATTGTGCCATTTTCCAAATAATTGTGCCATTTTCTAAACAATTGTGCCATTCTCTAAACAATTGTGCCATTTTCTGAACAATTAGACATTTTTAAAGAAATTCCACTATTTTCAAAATTGTGCCATTATCTAAAAGATGGTGCCATTCTCTAAGAAATTATTTCATTTTTGTAAAGTTGTACCATTCGTTGAAAAAAATTGGAAAACTCTTTTTCACAAAATTATGCAAAAATTAAAAAAGTAAATCATTTCCAAAAGAACTGTATTTTAAATAAAAATGGCACATTTTTGAGCAAGGACGCCATTTTTAAAATGAAATACGAAATTAGTTGAAAAATAGTACGTCTTCCTAAACAGTTGAACCACTTTTTAAAATAAAATTACGACACACTCTTGAATGTGCCATTTTGACCAAAATTGTGCCATTTTTTATAAACCTTTAAATATTTCGAAGAATCGCACCATTTTAAAAAAATATGTTACCATTTTCTAAAAAAAATGTTCAATTCGTCTTTAAAAATTGTATTTTCTTCTTTCTAAATTGTAGAATTTCCTTAAAGTTTGTATCATTTTGTATCAAAGTGCCATTTTCAGACATTTTTCTCTTTTACTTTTACTCTTACATTCAAAAGTTTGTTTAATACATTTATTACCATTTTCAGAAAACTTGGCCATTTTTTTGGCACAAATTGATAATTTTGGAAGCCGAAAAAAAATTCCAATCCAAAGTCAAACAGAATTTTATTCATTTGACAATTTTGACAAATGAAAAAATGTCTTCTCGATTTTTTTCAGACAATTATGGTTGCAGTGGGTGCAATGTTCATTAAAACTGGTAAAGTTTGGAGAAACTTGAGCAAAGGAATGAGATAAGCGACGGCAAAAGTGGGACAACGTGGACAGCAACAAAGAGATCTGACACTTGAGTCTTCAAAACCAACTTGTGAGGTTTCTGGAGACCAAAACTGGTCCTAAAGTTTCTTGATTACTTCAAAGGAATTACTTCCGATACCTAGCCTTTACTTATTACTCCCTGAACAGTTTGCGGAAGATTAAAAAAGAAAAATAATTTTTTTCCGAACTTTAGTGCGGTGTTAATTAATTAATAACTAATTTCGTAAATTCATACTTTATTTATAATAAATTCATAATTGTAATAAACTTATATTTATAAAAATGTATATTTGTAATAAATTTTTATTGTAATAAATTTTCATTATAATAAATTTGTATTTATAAACATTTATATTTAAAAGAAATTTAAATTTAAAATGAATTTATATTTGCAATAAATTAATTAATATTTTATTTGGTAAATTAACCCCTACTTTAATATATTAACACTTCATTCAATAAATAATTGTCTCCTTTAATTAATTATCACCTCATTTATAAACTCTTTTTCGATTTCCTCTATGAATTGAAATCTCTAAAAGAAATTCGCTCAAAAATCATAAAAATTTCAATTTTCATTTACTCAAATGTATTTTTATTAAAAATTATAATTTTCTATTTTAATTTTCAATTAAACTAAATTTTTGTCACTGACAGATTAAACGCGGGAAAATTAAACTTTTCTCAAGGTTGTCGGAAAACTCGTAGAGAATTGTCAGTTTTCTTTGTGTGGAAAATTTCACTGTCCACTTTGTCAAGTTTAAAGCCTATAATTTTAAAGGCAAGACTAATTAGAACTTTGCATTTCGTATTGAAAAACTAAAGGTTCAAAGTCAGTTTGAATCCTCTAATTAAGCGGATCGACGTTGTTCGTTTTTGTTCATTAAAAGGGTGATCATTTATCAAAGATCGACAATTCTAGGACCTTTTCGCAAAAATAGGTTTCATGTTCTATTGCCCTCAATTTCCCTGTTTAAAAAAATTTTACTTTATTTTCTAGTCAGCCTTTTTCGATTTTATTTTTTAAGTGTATTTTGCTATTTAAAAGTACTATTATTATACTATTATTTTAAAATATTTTGTATATACAAACAATCTAAAAATAATAAAATTTAAAAATAATAAAATTTAAAAATAATAAAATTTAAAAATATTTTGTATTTAAGTAAATTGTGTTTTTATATAAGTCAATATTAAGTTTTTTAAATTATTACTTTAAAAGAATTGTTCAAATATATTTTTACAATTAATTTGTATTCAAATATTTTTTTAATTCAAAGCATTGTTATTTAAATATATTTTCTAATGAATTACAATCGATTGCACTTTATTTAAATATATCTTTTTATAAAAAATATGTTTCTTTACTACAACTTTTAAAAAATAAATTTCAAAAATATTTTATCAAAACATTCTTTGATGGAAACATACTGATTTGTATTTTTCACTGCAGCATAATAGACAACATTTGTATTTTTAAAACTAAAATATTTTTTAACAAATAATTATTTTTTGAAATTAAAGAAATGTATTAGCCTTAAATAATTTATTTACCAACTATGAAAACATTTATTTTCTGACATACAAATTTAAGTATTGAAATAAAAATTTATTTGCAAAATATAACTTTTTGTATTAAAAAGAAATTTACTTATTGAAATATTTATTTATCGTAATATTTATTTATCGAAATAAAAATTTATTTATTAAAATAAAAATTTATTTATTAACATAAAAATGTATTTACTAAAATAAAAATTTATTTACTAAACTAAAAATTCATTTATTGAAATAAAAATTAAAATAAAATATTTGAGATTCAATCACAAAATCGAATTTTGTTTTTACAATAAAAAAACTGAAAGTTTAGGGTACATTTCGAGTGATTCGTTGCTTTCAGTGGAAGAGCTCAACGTAGGTTCAAACGCAATGCGCGCGCGACGAATTCTGGCCGCTGACTAAAGCCGACGTGAATCGTCTGCTTGGTTTAACCACCCCCAATCCTTTCTCCTTCAAATAACTCACTCTCGACTCTACCTCCCTCTCCCCGATCCTTGCCAGCTTTCCTCCTTCCACAAGATTGTCACCATTCTGAGATACAACGAAAAATAGCTTTTAGAATTTCAAAAAGTAAATCATCTCTTTCGATTATTCTGATTGTAGCAAATTGGACTTTTAACGAAATTTCAATTCTGATTCATTCATGTAAACAACATTCGAATTTCAGTTGGGATGGAAAATATGACAAAATCGTATAACGAATATGTCACGCTGAAAGAGGTCGAAATATTCAATGAGACGAGAAAGTCCAGAATTTACTGACGCATGAAATAAATTGCTAAATAATGATTGGTATATTCGGATTGAAAATTTAAGGATTAATCGAACAATTTAAATAAAAATAGAAACGAGAGATAATGTTATTTATTTTATTTATTCCAGATAATATTTCGAAGCATGGTGTAAATTGGCCTTCCTATTATAAGGAGTTAACTAACAGGACACGCCTACAAAGGAGTGTACAAAAACCCGCCTCGTTCCCTAACAGACTCCGCCCACTATGGGCTGATTCTTAACATGACACACCTACTAAAGGCCTATCAGTCCCCGCCCACTATTGTGCGTTGCGTAAACAAACCCGCCTATTTAAAGCGTTTCTTAATAGAGACCGCCTACTTTAGAGCGTTTTCTAACTGGAATCGCCTACTATGGAGCGCTTCCTAACATGGCATGACTACTTAAGTGCGTTTCTTAACTGGGTTTGTCTACTATGGGGCGTTCCCTAGCAAGGCCTGCCTACTTTAGAGCGTTGATTATTTGGGACAGCCTACTATGGGACATTAGACCCGCCTACATTAGGGTGTTGCCTAAAAGGATCCGCCCACTATCGAGAGTTGGCTAATAGTACCCGCCCACTATAGGGTGTTACCCGACAGGACCCACCTACTATCTGGAGTTGGCTAATAATACCCGCCCACTATAGAGCGTTACCCGACAGGACCCACCTACTATGGGGTGTTGACTGATAATACCCGCCTACTTAGGGCGTTGCCTAACACTACCTGGCAATTATGGAACGTTGCTTAACAAAGCCCTCCGACTATTGGGCGTTACTTGACCGGGACAGCCTACTCTGGGACATTTCCAACCAGGACTTACCTACTAGGAAAAATTGGCTAAAAAAACCCGTTTACTATCGAATATTACCTGATGTTACCCGCCTACAATGAGGCATTTCCTTGCAGGGTCCGCCTACCAAAAGAGGTTACCTAACGTGGTCCTCCTACCATGGAACGTCACCTAACAAGGCCCACTTACAATGGCCAATGGGGCGTTACCTAATTGGGTCAACCTACTATGGGGCGTTGCCTGATTGAACTCGTCTACTGATGCGTTATCAATGCTCTCTAAAATTTGGTTAAAAATTGCTCCACCTATTTCCAGTCGTAGTATAAGATTGACCATCCTATTATCAAGTGTTGTTCTTCTAGTAAATTGGATTCCGCAGATGTTTAGGTTTTAGACAAAAGAGTATGCCATGAGATTGGGTGGTCATTCTTCCACTTGTAATAAATACTTAGAAACAACATAAAAATTTAAAAAAATTCTTTGTAAACATAAAAAAGATAAACCCCGTGCTCCCTTAGTATCGTTAAAATTGTTAACGACAAGCGTAAAAATAATTGCAACCAGATACGTTTATAGAGTTGAAAAGAATCATTCTAAAAATTCGCGATGCTTCTGGAAATAGGAAAATCGCCAAGTCAAGCGAACTTTCATCCAAAAATGGATCGTTAATTAAGAGCAAGAAGTGACAGCAAATTAAAAAGAAAAACTCCAAGAATGCTAATACAATACAAAATAGATTCTTACCCTGTGCTAATTATGCACAATAATTATCCTTCACAAGACTCTAATTTAGCAAGAAAGCTTGCATCAAAACTTGTACTTTCTGGAAAATTTAGATCACAGAGACAATTTGCAGAAAATCTAGTAGGCTTTTTTATTTCAAAAGTTGCACAAATAGTCAACTGATGTTTGGAGTTTGGAAACTCGTAGGAAGCAATTGAACAATACTCAATTAAAGTTTAATTACAAGAACGAGTTGCAGGTGTTCTGAGAGTAATAAATTTTCAACTGGAACGAGATGTTTGTGCATACATATGTAGATGCACGCAACCCCTCAAAGCAATTGAGTAAAATAACAAGTACATGCTCAAAGCTATGACCAACACTCGCTACAACAAAGCAGTTTCTCTCTATAAATCGATTGACGCTATCAATTTTCAGAAGCCATTTATAACAACAGCAACATTAGCAATAGTCAGTAGATTTTGCCACTCCTCAAACGTCTTAAAATTAAAGTTTACCGTCTTATAAAGTTTTTTTGCAAACTGTTTTTGAATAGCAAAAATACTAGAAAATAATATTGGCTCGAACATGCTTCGTTAAGCATGGTTCTGCCTGCTTTAGGGTATTTCAAAACTCCGCCCCCTGAAAGGCGTTACCTAGCAGTGTCCCCGCCTACTTTAAAGTGTTGCCCCTCCCACTATGGGACGTTATTTAACAATGCTCCGCCCATTTTGAAAGTTTCTGCGAATACTAAGGGGCTTTACTACCAAGGGGCGTTTCTACTAAGGGGCGTCACTACTAAGGGGCGTCACTATTCCCACTGTGAAGCGTTATTTAACCATACTCCTCCCATTTTGATAGTTGCTGCGATTACTGAGGGGCGTTACTTCTGAAGAGCGTTACTACTAAGGGGCGTTACTACAAAGGATCATTACTACCAAGAGGATTTATTACCAAGGGGAATTACTACCAAAGGGCGGTACTACCAAGGGGCGGTACTACCAAAGGGCGGTACTACCAAGGGGCGTTGTTAGTATTTCTCCGCCTTTAAAGAAACGCAACTTTTAGCATCTTAGCACTTTTTGAGACGTGGTTTACGATGGCCCCTCCCACTGTAGAGATTTGCATAACTCTAGTCCTCCTATTGAGAGTCTTCTTTCGAAAAGCGGAAGGTACGAAAGCGGAGATTAAAAGAGAAGAACGAAAACTTACCCTACA